>CAMRHE010000615.1:600000-796197 GCA_947044405.1 Leptodactylus fallax | reverse complement strand
AAGCTTCCTACTGCATCCAAAACATTTAACACTGGTCTCTGTTGAAAAGAATCCAAAATAGCTTTCATGTTGTATGTGTGCTTACTGTTCCTGGGTTGTATCTTTTAGTTAAGACTTAAATTAGTTTGTAGACCGTAAAAGAAAAGATCTACAGATATGGTTGGACTATGGAGTATTATCATACATGGAGAATTTCTCACAGCAGCATGTGTTTCCTTGATTCACTTCATGTTTTCATCAGTTCCAGGCTCAAAATTATGCTTGAAGACAAGACTGTTTCTAAAGTCATTTGTATGCAAATGTTTACCATGTCACTTTTTATCCACCAACGTAAGAGATATATACACAGGGATGCAAACAAAATAAATTTTGCCCCAAGGCAATGAAAGTAATTTGAATTTTGAGATACTACCATGAGAAGATAAGCAACCTAGTGAAAGGAAAAAAATGATGAGATATTATTTAGGGTGAGGAATTAGCCGTAAGATAGTGCATTAAAAAATGAAACTGGTGAAAGTCTATCGGATTGACTGCATATGTTATATTGTCACAGTTAAAAGGGGGAGTGACAGGAGGATAAATACATGTGAATGAGCTTAAGCTTTAACCAGCTTGTATATTAATGTATCTGCTCTATAGAAATACTTCCACGGTCCATTATGGTCTTCTTTTTTATTTGTATTCATTTAAATATACATTACAACAAAATGGATACAAGATACTTGAATTGTCTTATTATGTTGAGGCTTCTAATAAATGGGTTGTCCAGGATTTTAAAAAAACCTACTGTTTTTTTTTTTTTTGTTGAAACAGTGTCATATCCAAGGGCTGCACCTGTTGTTGAACTTCATTTAGTTGAAATGGGATGAGACATATGGCCAATTACCACAAAAATTTAAGGCTGCATTCATGCAGTGCATTTTTGCTAAAAAATGCATGTGTTCTTATATAAAAGCTGCATGCACGTTATTAAAAAAAAACACATACTTTAAGACAACAAGTTTTTTTTTTTTAAATGTATATTAAATCTTGTCTGTTTTATGCAGTGACCCTCTGTAAAGGAGAGCACAGTCTACTGCACCTTTCTTTATAGTTGAAAAACAGTGGTGCTGGTACATACTGGCTCGATGGAGACAAAAAAAAACACACACGCTTTGGACTGCGACTCAATGTGTGAATGGGAGCCTATGAAAACATTAATTTACAGATGTTTCCATCTTTACCATTAGCACAATTTTGGTTAAGAACATCAATTTCTCATTAAACCACTTCAGTACACTACAGTAACATGACAAACCGCAGTTCTGAACACAACCACTATGTGGCCACACCTAGACACATATAGGACAGATCTCTTGTGACAGAGTATTGCAAAATCGTGTTTTTTTTTTTTATAAAGCTGGTCATCTTGCAAAACACATCTCGGATATGCTGAGCCAAGAGAGGTTGTATACACTGAGAGGTTTCCTAGATAAGTACACAGATGCAATGTGCACTTGTCCATACTTATACATTACATATGTTACATTTCATAAAGCCAGGTGTACTGTATAACTGAATCCATTTTATAGAGATTTTATTAATTGTACTGTATATATTATATGTAGACACCAACACGAAAAATATGTTGTTGTGGCAGGAAGCTGATCAGCACTGTAAAGCAAGGCCGAGGTTATTTTCAGATTCTCCAGCAAGAGGAAGAAAGGAAGAAATTGAAAGCACAAGAGAAACAACGTCTGCTGAAGGAAAAGTACAGAACTGAACCACAGCCTTTCAGGGACTCTTGTGAGAATAGCTCAGGGGACGAAGAAACGAGTAAACCAGATAATAAGACAAGGTGACTTCTTTACCTTCTTGTCCATATCTAATGTAAAGACACACAATGTCAGCCATGATGGCTCAGAAGTTTTAAAGTACATTGCAAATGAGCCAATGAGCCATGAAATACTAGGTAAAAAAAGGATTCATATATGAGGTCTCCGGAGTCTTTTATTTATGGGCAGACTGTGAATTTCAGCTGAATCTCTGCACCCCTCCACATTCACTTGCTCCTAATGCTCCTAATTTAGCAGGTTGTGTTATGCCGCTTTTATCACCTTTATGCACTGGGCTGTGTAAACAGATGGGGAAACAAGCTGTTAGGAAGTTTGCTGTGCTGATGCTGGAGGGAAATGCTTATCCTATAAATGCACTATGTCTTTTTTACTATTTCTGATATCTTCATGTTACAGGCTCATCTTAAAGGTATTTTTAAATGTATCTTTAGTTTTGCAAGACTTGCTTTAAAATATGGCTGCAGAATAACATTCCCAAACCTTGAGGCACCTGATAGACTGGAGATACGTCTATGTCATACATCTTAGTGCAGTATGTTCTCCTTTGTACAGCTCTGTTGAGCATAGTAGGTATGTGATTTGTGAATTATACATATTATACTAACTTGGATGAATTTATTTCTCCCTCCAGGTTCTTTCTTACAGAGATTGGAGAACAGCAGAAAAAAGAGAAGCGAGCAATGAGCCGTCCATTCACGCCTGTACACAACAGTCTGTTTTCCAAACAAGTCCTTGATGTAGATCCGTACGTTCAATTCCTATGATTATTTTTTGTATATTTTTATTTCTAAGCTAAAAAGGGATTGATATTTAGGCAGAGCAGACTTTCTATCAGAAGGTCCAGTTAAAGACAACTTCAGGCAAATCGGTATACGCTTGCAGAAATCCCAACATACTATAAATCAATGGAAGGGTTTTTTTTGTAGAATTATCTTATTCTAGTGTTTGATGATAGGAGCTACACTTTACAAAACCTTAACCAGCCATGTCATGGTACTTTGCAGCAATGGTTTTCTCTATTAATTCAGGATCCAAAATGTTACTGTGATATTATTGCGCCTGTTACATTAAAGAGGGAGCTGTTCTCTCTCCCGACATGGCTGTTTTAGTAAATAATTGTATTCCCTATAACAGAAAACAGTCGTGGAGCATGTTTTCTTACAGTGCTCCTCTGTTATTTTTCCCAGAAATTTCTGAAGAATTTGACCACCGATTGTCTAGTCAGTGTTGACAGTATCAGCTTGTGCAGGGACACAACCCTTTGACAAGGGGAATGGTATCACCCAGTTTTCAATTTTTTACACATTTCCAGGGGAGTAAGGGCCCTTATACACAACAGAGTCTCATCCATGAAAAATTGTCTATTTGTGGGCTATAGTACCCGGACTAAACTCGGCTGTGTTCCTAGGAGTCAGTTATGATGCAGTGAGCTACCGAATGGCCCAATCGCTACAGTAATGGACTGACATAATGCTATCGGCTCACTACTGTAACAATTGGGCCGTGCGGGAATACACTGTTTTAGAAATGATGATGATGCAGAAACTTGCCGAGTTCTGTCTGGGTACTATGGCCCACACATGGATTGTTTTCCACAGACAGGACTCAGTTATGTGCAAAAACCCTTATGGAGAGAAACAAAATATGTTGCAGAAAGGTCACTTCAGGCTACAATAGACATATCAGAAGTGGTGTTAGGTCCTCTAAAATCATCATAGAGATTTAAGATTTACTACTAAAATATGCCAACTTTCAGAAGTTGCATTAGAATAAATAATGTGAAGATGCTGAAACATTTACATGGATTGCAACCTTGGAGATCTTCTGTAAGCTACAGTCTAAAACTCGCTGCTTCTCAGTCCCATTCAAGTTCATGAGACTTAGCTGGATACAGACATTACAAAATGTATGGATCTGTGCCTGCTAAATGAAGGTACTCATTCAGTTAGCTGAATTGTAGGGATAGTGGGGCGGTCGGATGTCCACTGGGAGTCTTTGAAAACCCTGTTGAGTGTTGCTTTCTACTGTGATAAACATTTTTTTCAGTTTCAGAGTATTCTGATTTAGTAACACTAGCTTTTAGTGTTATAGTGAGTGTCTCCTTGTTCGCACCATCATGCCACACCGCCTACTTTGTCCCTGCCAGAAACACCAACACTCGGCTCATTAAGCTGTCTACTCGTGAATATCTCTCTGTATGACAGTGTGTGATGTTCAGACCTTAGGATTGTTTAGTCTGCAGCACACAGTTCATTCAGTACTACATAGTAAACTTGTGTCTAAAGGTCTCTGGTGATGACTCTATTAAATTCAGTCTATAGAAAAGACACCTATAAACCTTCATTAGCTGCCAACCAAACACTGTTAGCCAACAGCTATTCCCTGCTGGCTTCCCCATACACATGTACACATAGCTCACTCTATAGTACATGTGTTTTCAAGGGGGACAAGAGAGTAAACCTCTGGCAGACACCTCTAGCAGCAACTTATCTTCTAGGGAACAAAGAATTGGACATCATAAGATTCATCACTTTTGATTGGGAGGCCCCCATACAAATAAGATAGTTGGCCCATCTCGCTAAAACCAATAGGTTCAGAAAACTTTTCTTTTATGTGTATGGTGGCCATTATGATATTTGATGTTCAACTTCAGATTATCCTATTCTTTTTTCTTGCCTGTTTTTACATTCTTGAAAAGATAGCCAAAGTTTGGAAGGGTCCTAAGATTCTGGTTTCCCCCTCTGACATGTAGTTAGGGGTGGCAAGGTAAGCAAGACCATTTTAGGGGGTGTCAAAATGCTTTAAAGCTTCATAGTCCATCTCACTTTGACTTTAAATACATATTGCATGTGTGGACTGTCATGTCTGAATGTGTTATGTATTTTGTGAGCTTTGACATTTATTATGGTCAGTTTGTTAGATTGGAGAATTTTTGTAAAAATATTATCAATATGATAATGGCATAGAAATGTTCAGAAAACAAGTATAGCTTCTGAACTGCACACCTCTGCATTTTCTAGCGTGTTATCTTGTAAAACATTTCTTGAAACCCCTGAATCAGATTTCACTATTGTGTCATCAGAGAATTACTAATGTATTATTTCATCCAAGTTAAAGCAAATTGAGCTTAAATAAACCTTCTGACAGCAAGTAATGTTTGATAAAGACAAACCTGTTTTCCTCCTTCTTCTATTGTAATCTTAAATGTTTTATGCAGTCATACTTTTATCACTAACTTTAGTAATGAAAATGTAGATTTATGTAAAAAAAAAAAAAAAAAAAAGTACCCCTATCTAGTGTCAGGCACAAAGCCCTAATACAGTGCCACCCAAAAAGTCCACATATATTACTAAACCCATTATGCTCCCAGTCACTATCTTCCATAAAGGGGTTGTCCAAGATAAAATGTTACTTTTACACTAAACTAAACACCCTCCCCCCGCCTAACTTCTAACTTACTTACTTTACCAAAAATGTATATTTACCCAGATGACCGCCCCAGCGACATTTTCAGATTTTCCGGTGACGTTCCGTTTCCCATTTTCCGGAAACAGAACGTCACCAATACTACCCCCCTCCCCCCATCATACTCACCTGTGTTCCTGTTTTGATCTTCTGGGCACGAAATATCACTTCGTTCAGGGGGGCCTCTTCTTGATGTGAGCAAGAGAAGGAGCCGGCCTCCCACTCCTGCGCAATAGAACCAGAGGGCTAGCATGCCGGCACTCCGACTCTATTGGGCACGTACCGGCAGACGTCAACAGGAGAAGGAGCCGGCTGCACAGAAGGAAGGGATCTCCCATGCCCATAAGATCTGGACAGGAAGGCAGGTAGGCAAGTATGATGGGGTGGGGTGAGTTAGTTAGTTAGGAAGGGCTAGTAGTTGTTGGGCTTGGTAGGGAAACAGTGAGGGGGTGTGAGAGAGGGGGGGAGTGAGAGGGGGATCTGAGTGAAGAGCAATGCATCATGGGTAGTTGTAGGATAAAAGAGCAGGAAGCTACCCATGTAAACAAATGTAGAGGATGCCAGGAGCTCCCAGAGAAACTCAGAAATCACTCAAAACACTGCTAAAGGTATTTCATCACTTTTATTAACCCATTAGTAGCACTAACAGACCATTTTTTAAAAAAAAAAAAAAAAAAAAAAAGATTTTTTTTTTTGCCTGGAAAATCCCTTTAAAGCTAAGTTCACATGGCGGAAAATAAAGAGAAACATTTTCTGCCGCTATATTCGGCCGCGAGATTGCTGTGATGGAATGCTGAAGCATTCCGTTGCAGCTTTCCACTGCTGATTAGGCCCAGATGAATGGGCCTAATCGGCAGGTACGCCAGAGCCTGAATTTTTTTCCCCGAGCTGATATCTTCTGCGTCCTCTTACGATCTCTGCCTCCCATTGAAAACAATGGGAAGCAGATTCAGGACGGAATCTGCCACAGATTTGGGGACGGAATCAGCTCCCAAATCCGTGGCACATTCCTCCATGTGAACCTAGCCTTAGGCTGATGCTCCATGTAGCAAATTCAGCTAACAAACGCTGGTGAAAAAAAATGCATCCGAAACACATTGTGTTTTTTCTGCAGCGTTTTTCCTTAAGTTTTTGCTGTTTTTCTCTTTATTTTTCCTTCCCCTATTAAATCTATAGAGTAAATGGTTGCAAAGCCTCAGTTAAAATCAGGATGTGGCATTTTTCAAAAATATTTTTTAAAAATCAGCTTTTCCACAGCCAGAGTCTCTTTCACTTTGCTGGTACTGTCAAATGCAACTTTTTTTTTTACTGCATTTCCTCAAAAGCCAAAATCGCTGCATTAGACTGCGGTCAGATGTTGCGGAAAAGCTGCTTTTTTGTTGCGTTTTTTTGCGCCAAAGTTAGGAGTGAATTTAGCAAAAGGGAGAAGTGTATTCTTTGCATTTCCCATTCATTTTAAAGTCGCTCCTGGCTTCAGCTCAAAAAGGCAGCAAAATCTGCAACAAAAATGCAGTTTTTCTGCAAAGTGTGGCCTCTGCATTACTGGGGGAAAGTTGCAAAGAAGCAACAAATCAGGCAATTCACATATAAATTTCTCTTCAATACTGAGTGGCACATTAGAGTAAGGGTAGACTGACCCTCTTCACTCTGTGTGCTACTATGGAAAAGATTCACAATTGTCAGGATGATAGAGTCTGGTCACTAAATCAAGACAGCTAGGGATTGCAAACTGACCCCTTGAAACACGATCGGTGTATGGATGTTGAAGGGTTGGGGCTGGTGGGGCATGTTTCCAGGATGCCAGGTGCCAGAGGAGGTGTTCATATGCCAGTCTACCTTTGACAGGGTATTTACATGCAGAGCTAGGTCAGAAAGATTAGTCTTTTTCCCAGGTGAAGGAAAGCTTAGCTACAACTCTACCTGAGTGACCAAGAGTTGGCTCATGGGAAACACCTTATTCTGAATGGAAAATGTCATTATGAATATGCTGGACCGTATGTATTTATACATAGTTTATGTGTGCGTACATATTGAGTGTTGAGAGGAGGATACGCAGTGTTACGAATTGGTGTAAGCCTGCAGAGGGTGTTAGAGGCTGTGAGAAGTGCACCACAGTATGCTGCTTTAAGGGCAAACATTTTAAAACCATTCATGACTTAAAGGTTTTTTTTTTTCCATCTCCCAGTTTCAGCTTTGCCTGCTGTCTCTTCTTCTCACTTCCTGTATTCTTCATCAAACAGTCAAAGCCACCTCCCCCCAGTTTGCTGAACAGGATACTCTGAAGTATCACATTATAGACTTTGCCTTTACCATGAAAGATTATTTATTATAATTACTAGAAATCTAATATAAATGCAGATCAAATAATATAAACAATAAATGTATATTACATTACACAGGTTTCATTAGAACTCTTACCATGCTTCTATAGAGAAGGGACTCAGTGTTATCTTTGTGTTTACACAGAGGGATAACAGACACTCCCAGAGCCTTTATCAGCAAACTCCAATTAGCTGAACTGATTGTCCTGCCAGCAGATCTGTAGAGCTGTAGATAACAGTGAGAGCACTCGCCCTGCCCCCCCAGAGAGCAGTGGCTGATGTCATTTGTCCTGTTTTATCAGACAGGTCCTGCTCCATGGTAACGATGTGTAAACAATGGAAAGAATAGTTTCACATAGCAGACAAACAAAGCAGCATTGCTAAAGCACTTAAAGTACATAGGAAAACTCTTCAATTTACATAAGCTAGCAATATAGATAGGATCATTGAGGTGGGAATACCCCTTTAAGAGGACCTATCATGGGGTATGTGTATGTTTTTAATTACAAAAATCAATAGCCCTCCAAAATATATTTACCGAAATATAGCTATTGAAAAAAGATAAAGAAAATAAAGGAAAGCAGATTTGTATGGTACAGACAGCTTGTAAATGAGCCAAGTCATTTACAAGAGAGAGGGAGTTGGAGAGCAACTTCCATCATACAGACAGCAAAGCCATGCAAATCCCTTAGTTATTGCAAAATCTCAAAGCTATAGCTAAAAACAAAATATTGGTATACTATATACAGCTCTGGTTTTTGGTCATAGCTGTGACAGATCTCATAGCTTTACACAATATGCCACTGATCAAGATAGGAGTTGCTCACCCAGAAGTTCTAACCTGACTCCAGTGAGTAGTTGAGTCATTTACACATGCAGCATGTGCCGTAAAAAATATTTTATATTTTACTTACTTTGTTTTAATAGTTATTTTTTGTGAAATATTTTCAAGGTCTATTGATTTTTGGAATAAAAAACATACTCCTACTCCCATGATAGTTCCTCTTCAAGGTCTGACTTGGTGTGTAACCTAAAGGCTCCTGAGATGTAAATCCAGTACTGTGCTGAAGATTTTGATCTAATCTATTAGATAGCAGTAAATCACCTTTAAAGCTAGGAATAAAAGATCTTCCCTGCTATATTCGTAGTTTTCCTATTTGGCATATACAACTTGAGCATTTTGTTCTTTTTCATTATTCACTACATGCATCAGACTGCACATTTTCTCTACTAGCACAATAGAGAATCATCATCTCCGTGTAGTATATCTGTCCTAAATTATTCACATTGCAGGTTCATGAACTTCTTCCAAAAAGCAGAATCTCTGTAATGTTAACTACCCTTATCAGGTATTCTTGGGAGACTTGCACATATCCCGTAATTAGAAATGAATCTGTCATATTCAGCCCTGTGTGTTTCATGCAGCCGTATTCCAGCTCTGATGAGATTTTAAATGAGATTTTCAGACCTAATGAACAATGATTCACCGTCCTTCTATCATGTCAGTCACTTTCTAATCTTTTTATAACTGATTCTTACTGCTAAAACATTTTATCACATTTCTGCAGCGCTCAATTGTTTGAGAACTTTTATTAGATAAGTAGTCGTCTTGTTACATAATAGCATAAATATTCCATGTACTGCATCTTTTCTTATGTAAAACGTGTTTTTGTTATCGCCAAAAGATGCCGGAATAATTACTATTACAGAATATTCAGTTATATCTAATAAAGCATTTAAAGAGTATACACCAGGAATGGTATAAACAACTGTTTCATGAAATATTCTTATTATCTAAAGTGGCGTTGTCTATAGAATGAGTAGGTAGGACTACGTGGAATTCCGATTCAACATGGTTACAATGTGAATCAGTCAGCAGAATTCAGACTGACATCTATCAAGCAGCTACTTTTCTAGGTTTGGTGTTGATATCAAAGGGAGTCTACCACCAACAAAATTGCTTGTACATCACTTATAATAATAATAATAATAATAATAGTCCTTTAATAGTCCCACAATGGGGAAATTCAGTGTGTTACAGCAGCAAAGATAAGCAGATACAAATACAAATACAACATGTACAGGAATGTTCCAAGGTGAGAGGCATTACAATAATAGCAGACAGACAGATAGGATGTAGCAGAGGGGGGGGGGGGGGGATTTAACAGGCAGAAAGATATTTCAGTTCTCTGTGTGTAATGATCTCCGCTTAGGTCGGTGTTGGTTGTACAGCCTAACCGCAGCGGGGAGGAAAGACTTCCGATAGCGCTCCTTCTCACACTTAGGGTGGAGCAGTCGGTCACTGACAGTACTGCTCAGCGCGATCACAGTCTCATGCATGGGATGGGACTTCTTCTTCTGCATGGAGCTCACCACGGACAGTATCCTTTTGTCACCCACCACCTGCACTGGGTCCAATGGGCTCCCCAGGACAGAGCTGGCCCTTCTAATCAGCTTGTCGAGTCTATTCCTATCCCTGGTTGATATACTGCTCCCCCAGCAGGCCACTCCAAAGAAGATGGCTGATGCCACTACCGAGTTGAAGAAAGTTCTAAGAAGTGCCCCCCGGATTCCAAAGGCTCTCAGCTTCCTAAGCAGGTAGAGCCTGCTGTGGCCCTTCCTGTACAGGGCCTCCATATGATCTGCCCAGTCCAGCTTATTATTAAGGAGCAAACCCAGGTACTTATAGGTGTTCACAATCTCGATGCCCGTCCCCAGGATGTCCACTGGTTTAGGAGGGCTTCTGCCTTTACGGAAGTCCACCACCATCTCCTTGGTTTTCCCCGCGTTAATCTTCAGGTGGTTCCGGTGGCACCAGTCCACAAAATCCTGGTTCAGTTCTCTGTACTCCCTATCATCATCATCTGTGATGAGACCCACTATTGCAGAGTCGTCAGAATACTTCTGTAGGTAGCAGCTGGATGAGTTGCACCTAAAATCATGCAGTGTACAGTGTGAAGAGGAAAGGGGCGAGAACCGTACCTTGTGGTGCCCCCGTATTACAGATCACGGTACCTGACACACAGTCTTGGGCTCTCACGTATTGAGGTCGATTTGTGAGGTAGTCTAGGATCCAGTTGGAGAGGTGGTGGTCCACTCCAGCAAGGCCCAGCTTGTCCCTCAATAACCTGGGCTGTATGGTGTTAAAAGCACTGGAGAAGTCAAAGAACATTATTCTCACTGTGTTCCCTGGTTTCTCCAGGTGAGACAGAGCCCTGTGCAGAAGATGGATGATGGCATCATCTACGCCAATGCCCGGCCGATAAGCAAACTGGAGGGGGTCCATAGTGGGGCTCACTAGAGGGTGGAGATGTGTGAGAACCAATCTCTCCAAGATCTTCATCAGGTGGGATGTCAGTGCTAGAGGTCTGTAGTCATTGAGGTCCATAGGGTGGGGTTTCTTTGGAACTGGTACCACACAAGAAGATTTCCATAATTCAGGGACTATTTCCTGCCTCAGGCTCATATTATACATATTTGTAATTATACCACACAGCTGGTCCCCACAAGTCTTAATTAACCTTGCACTGATGTCATCTGGCCCTGCGTCTTTCCTCGCCTTGATCTTTTTCTTTATATACAGTTGTAGGGGCTGTTAGCAGCATAGTGAACATACATTTTTGGGTCAAAGTACAGTGCAGTACTAAGAAAAATAGACATCATAGGCGAATGTTCAGTGCACCCAAGACGTAGCTCTATCTACCAGGGGACCTGTTTTCTCTGAGGTCACCACACATCAGGACCTGTCAATCTTTATGTTAGGAGGCAGCACTAGGTGGTCACCACAAGGGAACATGGGAACTCTGGCAGGTGCAGCCATGCACGGGGTGCATAGAACAGCTTATTTGCATAAGTATGAAAAGTTAATTTTGTCAACAGTAACGTTGCATTTTGGTATGTTCACTGTGTCGCTACCAGCCCCTACAACAGCATACACGTGGTTTAGGAGCTATTTTGGTGGTGGTAGACCCCCTTTAAGTATATATTACAAAAAGTTGCAGCCTCTTACCTAGTATATTTCCAAAAGGTAAAAACACCAGCGTCTCTCAGCAAATATTCATGTAAATAATATGTAACCTTTATTCACATGTGAAAAAAGGACAAAGATGGCATAACAAGCATCCTGTACAGACACAACGACTTACATGTTTCAGAGCGCTTGGGTCCTTAGTCATAGACTATGACTAAGGAGCCCTGCGCTCTGAAACATGCTCGTAAGTTGTTGTGGAAATCGACTGCATCTTTTTTTCCTTGGTCCGGGAAATCCTCCGCAAATTTTTATTAACTCTGTATCTATGGGTGAGCTGTGGAGAAATTTTTTATTTATTTTTTTTTTTTTTTAATTCCTACTTACCTAGTATAGTAGTGTACAGTAGATACAATACAAGTAAAAAATTTGCAGGGTTTTAAAGATTTTCTCTAACCATTTTCTCTCTACATATATGAGAAGATAACCCAACCACGATAATTGAGTTTCTATAAAGACCCAGGCCATAGAAAGTTCCTAAATTTATGATTGTATCCATTGGCAGCCAACAAAGAAGAAAAATCTTTAAAACTGCAAAATTTGTAATTACTTAGGCCACAATTATTCAGAGGCCTCTTAATAATTTTGAGTATGTGTAAAAGGAGCATACACCAGAAACTGAAACCTATTCCAGCAAGCAGCAGGTTTCCGGGCTTACTTACACTAGAAATAGAATACTGAATGTGTTGGGCCTCCAAGACGCTGCTCCTAGTGGGCTGTTCCCAACTGCACCACACCCACCAATTTATATAAACAACTTTTTATTAAATTTTCAAATATCACCAATGAATATACATAGTAACAGACAATGTGCATGGCACAACAGTCATTGATTAAACAGTCGAATAAGCTGGCGACTTACACACAACAATAGACTAATAACACAATCATGAGTGGAACGTTAGCAGTGGATAAGATACAAAGAATCCTAAGGGTAAAAGGCTATTTTTTCGCATTCCCACCAAACATGCAGGTAGGAACCTGCGGACTTATGGCATCGCCAACACCTTGGGGATACATCCGGAGAGAACTTATGGACTACAGTGGGCATTCTATACCATCTGGTTATCAATTTGTAGCTTGACTCCTGCAAGCGCACACATCTGGAAGGCCCTGTGGATCGCTTGAGAATAGATGAAATTTCTCCAGGAGTAAGGGACATTTGAAGGTCTACCTCCCATTTTCGCACATATGAGGGATGCTCCGTGCCTAATTCACTCAAAAGGTTGGAGTAGATAGTAGATAATGGTCTTGATATCACTTGCTTCCTAAGCAGGAGCTTTTCTAGCCATGTAGTTGTGCGATGATCCGGCTCCTGCTTCAGCGCTCTCAGGTACATTGTTTTAATCGATTGGTATGATAGAAAATTGGTATGTATGGAGAGGGGGTGCTGGGTGAACTCAGAATAAGAAGGGAAGGCCCCATCGATCAGTATAGAGTCGTAGGGTAGTCGCCTAACATGTTTCGGCACTCTTGGGGCCGATTCTATAAACTTGGATTCCGATAAGATTAAATCCTGGACAGACATGAGGGGGGAGGGACCTGTTGGCAAAGGAAGTAGTCGCCTTACCCATTGCCATGAGTCATATACCGCTGATGTTAGTACATTTGGGGCGAGGACCTGCTTAGCCGTTTGGCGAGGGAGCCATAGTATTGCAGTAAGGGGGAAGTCTATAGTGGCTTCCTCCGCTGACACACATAGTCTCGCATTATTACTCTGAAACCAATCAATGGTCCTTGCCAGTTGTGCTGCATGATAATATGTTCTTATATCACCAGAAACTGAAACCTATTCCAGCAAGCAGCAGGTTTCAGGGCTTACTTACACAAGAAATAGAATACTGAATGTGTTGGGCCTCCAAGATGCCGCCCCTAGTGGGCTGTTCCCAATTGCACCACACCCACAAATTTAGAAAGTGAGAGTGGAGATAAGTAAGACCATTTTACATAGGTCAGTTATTGAGTTCAGCTTTATGTTAGTTTTGTACAGTAGTGCTTCTCCAGGGTTGTGGAGTAGGAGTCAGAGTTGTGGAGACGGGGTCAATTTTGGGTGCAGTCGAAATAAAAGTACCAATTCTAACTCCAGCTGTACGATAAAAGTATTAATTATTTTAAATTAAATTACATATTTATTGGCATTGTAGAATTATTAGATACATAGCTTGTTGTCTATTTACTTTCATAGGAATTCCATCACTAGTTTTTTAATTAATTAGATGAAATTTACTGCTTTTGCCTGACCATATATGAAGTTGGAGGCTAGCTGTGAAAAAAGAAAGGGGTCTTTGGCCTACCTATACCACAGCCCTGGCTTTACTCATTAGGAACTCACTGCATAATAACACTCTGTGACGCCGTGAGTTCCATTCACATGGCTGTGGTCAGAGCTGGAAACAAGACAGGCACACGGACAGTGTTTCACAGACAGAACATGGTCGTGTGAATAGCCCCTGAGGGCATTGTTTTGTAGACCTGAAGAAGCTGAGTAGATTGATGTATAATATTAAGGGAAAATGCTATAAAACTATAAATCAGTCTGAGCTTAGGAGTCCAGTGAACGGGTTACCCATTGATTGTCTTCCCTATATGATTATACATACAGAGAACTGTCAATCACAGAGTAGAACCACCTACTGGACTCTAGAATAAGCAGGAATATGAATAAGTTATACTGAATCATTTCCGACAAAACTACGTATCAATGTACCCAGCTCCTCCTGTTCTACAACATACTGCTGGCTGTTAAGATATTATGTACAATGTGATAGGTTTACTTTGAGCAAGTCAATGTGAGTCCTTTCTTGAAAAATATCAGTATTATTTTGCCACTATATTATAGAAATTATAAGGTGCAATGAATGTTACATGTGTTTAATATGAATTTGTATTATATTATATAATTTAGCTTTACAATAAGTAGTGTCAAATTGTGAATCATACAGCGCAGCCATTAACAATAAGTATAATATCAGGAAGATAATTATAGCAATATAACTCTGTTAATATTATAATGTATTGTGTCAATATAGAAATGGTTTCTTTATAGTTGTTCATCAAAAATATTTTACAATTTACAATTGTGCACGTCGTTTATAATGCATTATATACATTTATCCATTTTACTTGACTATATATTTTATGTTATATATTTTATTAGTTCACCATACATGTCACTTAGGCTAAGGCCGAACGTAATGGGCCGCAGCCAAAAAGCGCTGAGGGAAAAACTGCGGATAGGATTAGCCAGAATCCCATCCACTTTGCAGGTACTGTAAACCGCAGCGTTTACGCTATGTGGGGCCCCGGCCTTAAGTAGATTTTGTGTTCCATTTCCTGGATATAAGTAAACAAGCAGTCAGATTGAAGATATGGAGCAGGAGAACAGCTTAATAGGTGGTGAAGGTTTTGGAAATCGCAGCATGTCAATTATACCTACGGAAATGCCCGCGGTTTCCCTATAGATATAATGGAAGCAGAAAGTCCACAGAGGAATTCTCTACGGACTTTTTGTGAAAAACGCTGCAGGAAAAAACGCTTTTTGTTGCGGCCCGCTACATGGGGCCTTAGCCTCTTCCAGATTTACTAATAGTTAGACAGTGCAAACTTAGACAGGCAGTCTGAAAACACACCAGATTTATCACAGTGGCTGATGCTATTGATATCTATTGTGGGGGAAGGTAGCTCGGTAGCAGCAAAGGTACAGACCCAAACAGTCAGAGACAGGGACACAAAGCTCTGGTGCAACAGGTTTATTTAAAAAAAAAAATAGCAAAAATAAATAAACCTTACGTCAGGCACAAAATAAGCAAAACAAAATACAGCCTTAACTTCAGGCAACTGAGCAAAAACTAAATCCTGCTTGTCTGAGCTTCTAACTAAACATAAACACTCCTAACTATACGTGTGGCTTGCTTCAGCCACATGAACAAAACAAAACAGTAGTCAGGCACAGTACCAGAGTTATCGCGTGTCAGGAAAGATCCAGACGCCAATCCTCACTCCCCAGGATCTGCCCTGAAGTGAAGGCTCTGAGACCTTTTATGGCCCTTTAACGAGCCTTAAGACCTACTCCTGGGGCTGAGGCCTATGCAAGACCCGCCCTGGACCATACATAGGTCAGAAACCTGGGGCTAACATAGCGTGCTTCCAGTACTTGTCCTGTCACCTTCTCGCATACCCCCCCCCCTTTGTTCGGACCTGTAGGGGCGGACATCTTTAGCCAGCATACAATGGATCCTGGATAGGGCATCGGCATTCCCCTGCAGCTTGCCTGCCCTGTGTTCCACTGTGAATTTAAAATTTTGCAAGGTGAGAATCCACCTGGTTACTCTGGCGTTTCTCTCCTTGGCGCATCACATCCATGTAAGGGGGGAGTCATCAGTGCCCAATTTAAAGTTTCGGCCCAGTAAGTAATACCTAAGGGATTCTAGGGCCCACTTAATGGCTAAACACTCCCTTTCCACAATACTGTAATTTTTCTCTGGTGGTATAAGTTTCCTACTCAGGTAGGTAAACAGGTGTTCTTCACCACCCACCAGTTGGGACAGCACTGTGCTTAACCCCACATCAGAGGCGTCAGTCTGAACCACAAACTCTTTTGTAAAGTCAGGTGTAACCAACACCGGATGTTTGCAGAGAACTGACTTCAACTCCTGAAAGGCCCCCTCAGCCTCTTCACTCCACTTAACCATTACGGAGCTAGTTCCCTTAGTCAGGTCTGTCAATGGGGCTGCAATAGTCACAAAGTTAGGGATGAACCTATGATAATAACCGACGATACCCAGAAAAGCTCTCACCTGCTTTTTATTCAAGGGTCGGGGCCAATTTTGAATGGCCTCCACTTTATTAACCTGGGGTTTTATTACCCCTCTTCCTATTACTATATACCCCAGGTATCTGGCTTCTTCAAGACCCAAAGCACATTTTTTTTTTGGGTTGGCAGTTAAACTGGCTGCCCGGAGAGAATTTAGTATGGCCTGAACTTTTGGTAAGTGACTCTCCCAGTCCACACTAAAGATGACAAATGTCATCTAGGTAAGCTGAAGCATACCATCGATGGGGCTTAAGGACTCTGTCCATCAACTTCTGGAAAGTTGTTGGAGCCCTGTGTAAACCAAACGGCATAGTCACATATTGGAACAGGCCATCTGGGGTGACAAAGGCCATTTTTTCTCTGGCCTCTTTAGTGAGCGGCACCTGCCAGTACCCTTTGGTTAAGTCGAGGGTGGAGAAATATCTGGCATGTCCCAATCTCTCAATTAACTCATCGTCTCTGGGCATTGGGTATGCATCAAACGTTGAATCTTCATTCAGCTTACGGAAATCATTACAGAACCTTATGGTACCATCTGGCTTAGGAATCAAAACAATGGGATTGGACCAGTCACTCTTGGACTCCTCAATTACCCCAAGTGCCAACATATCTTTGACCTCTTCAGATATGGCTTGTCTACGAGCTTCAGGTATCCGGTACGGTTTTAGATTAACCTGTACCTGCAGCTCGGTGACAACGTCATGTTCTATCACATTGGTTTGTCCAGGCAACTCAGAAAACACATCATCATTATTTTTCTGTACAAACTCTCTTGACTCCTGTTTCTGTGCCTTAGATAGGGACTCTGATATTTGCACCTCGAGTAAAGTTTTACCAGGAGTCTTTACTCTTTCAGCAGTAACCTTGCTAGGGGTAATTACTACTGTCAAGGTTTCCCTGTCTTTCCAGGGTTTCAGTAAATTTATATGGTATATTTGTTCGGGCTTCCTCTTGCCCCGCTGGTATACCTTATAATTCACTTCTCCCACTCTTTCAATAACTTCATATGGCCCTTGCCATTTGGCCAGAAATTAACTTTTTACTGTGGGTACCAACACCAACACCCGATCACCTGGACTAAAGGTCCTAAGTTTAGCTGTTCTGTTATAGACACGGCTCTGAGCCATTTGGGCCTGCTCATTATGTTCCTTCACAATTCTGTCCCGCATCAGGGTAATATATTCAATTACACTCCTGTAAGGAGTTTGCTCTTGTTCCCAGGTTTCCTTAGCTATGTCTAGGAGACCACATGGGTGTCTACCATACACCAACTCAAATGGGGAGAAACCTGTGGAGGACTGGGGTACCTCCTGAATTGCAAACATTAAATAGGGCAGTAGGCAATCCCAATCTTTGCCGTCCTTGCTAACCACCCTCTTTAACATGCCCTTTATTGAACCTCTCCACTAGGCCATCTGTCTGGGGGTGATACACAGAGGTTTGCAGGTGTTTGATTTTCAGGAGCTTACACATTTCCTTCATTACCTTGGACATAAAAGGAGTCCCTTGGTCAGTCACTATCTTCTTGGGTTTACCTGTCCCAGAGAACATATCAAACAGCTCCTTGGCAATTAGCTTGGCCGAAGTATGTCTCAAAGGCACGGCCTCAGGGTATCGTGTAGCATAATCTAACACCACTAGTATATACTGATGCCCCCTGGCAGACTTTACAACAGGACCTACCAAGTCCATGGCCACTCTTTCAAAGGGTACCTCTATAATGGGTAGGGGTACCAAAGGACTCCTGAAGTGTGACACAGGAGCGGTTAGCTGACACTCTGGGCAGGAGTTACAATACTCCTGTACTTGTTTATCAATTATTGGCCAATAGAAATGCTGTAGAATGCGCTATTCGGTCTTTTCGTACCCCAGGTGTCCTCCTAACACATGCTTATGTGCCAAATCTAGAACCACTCTTTGATAGGGCTGGGGCACCACCAATTGTTCAACAATTTCTCCCCGTATTTGATTTACCCTATAAAGGAGATCCTGGTTCATGGACATATAGGGGAACTCCTTGTTAGCCCCTGGATACTGGGGTTCACCATTTACCACCTTTACATTTTCCCGGGCATGAGACAAATTAGAATAATTCGAGCAGTCCCAAAATTGTCACGGGACACCTCGAGTTCAGGCATCTCAGGAACTCCCTCCTGACCTTCAGCATCACCAGCTAACACAGATAGGGGAAAATTATTACCGTCTTGGGTCACCCCTACAGCTGGTGTTTCCCTGTCAAAGGGATCAAAGGGTTCAGGGTTCACCTTAGGCAAAACATCACCAATATTAATATTTTTAGGACATGGTAGCCCCTGCTTTTTCCACATATCCCAAAACAAAGGAAAATCCCTCCCTATGATCACACTATGGAACAGGGATTTAACCACACCCACTTTGTGAGAGGCGGTGCCAGAGGTAGTTTCTATGGTGACCTCTGCAATAGGGTACGCTCTAGTTTCACCATGTATGTACAAGACCCCAATAGTTTGTCTACTGTACAGTGCAGGTTCAACCAGTTCATGGTGCACTAGGGTAACCATTATCCCAGAGTCCAGGAGAGCCAATACAGCACGCTCTGCTATAGTCACAGTGCACATCTGTGGTTCAGTCGCGGTTTCTGCTGAACAAGCGGGTTGAGCAAACATGGAAACCCGCCAAGAACTGTTGCAGTCCATGGGCTCAGTCGTCAGGTGACAGTATGCAGCACCATGACCCAGTTCATGGCACCACCAACATCTGAGGCGAGATGGGTCTCCATTTTGAGACCTGGGCTTAACGATTTCAGTCCTATCTGCCTGTTCCCCCTCTGAGCATCCTCCCTTCGTAATCTTCCTGACCCCCACAGTAGTAGATGCAGTCTTACCCACCTTAGGATTAGTAGATCCGGGAGACGTCTGCAGTAGCTCCTCAGTGGCACGGTAACCTTCCACCAAACACACCAGCTGGTCAGCCATTGTAGGTCCTGCTTGCCCAACCCAGCACTGAACCTTACGTGGAAGTGATCTGGTGTATTTAACAAGTACCACTCTCTCCACCATCTGTGCCTCCTCAGGCTGAAGCCATTTCTTTACTAGATACAACAGGTCATGCATCTGGGATCGGGGTGGGAGACTCTCAGAGAATGTCCAGTGGTGCACTCTCCCAACACGTACATGCATGTTCACACCAAGACGTGCCAAGATCTCACCTCTCAGCTTGGAGTAGTCCTTAGCCTCCTGTTCACACAGGTCATAGTAGGCCTTCTGAGATTCCCTGGTGAGAAATGGTTCAACTATATCGGCCCACTGATCCCTTGGCAATTTCTCCCGCTCGGCTACTCGCTCGAACACTCGAAGATATGCCTCCACGTCGTCTGTGGACGTCATCTTTTGTAGCGTACTCCATACAGTGGCTCAGGCAGCAGTCTGTACGCTCTGGGTCTACCAGCACACTCTCCTGCCATCCTCTGGTTGACCAAAGCCTGGCTGAGCAGTGTCAGCTTCTCCATAAGCATTAAGTTCATTTGCTGCTGCTGTGCCTGAGCTTGCTCCTGTAGCCTCTCAGCTTCCATCTGGGCTTGTTGCTGCTGTGACAACATTTGCTGCTGCTGTAGAATGACCTGCCCAAACTGTTTCACAAAGTCCTCCATGTTGGCGGCCTCCTTTTTAATCTCTCCTGCAGCCTTCACCCAGGACATAGGAAAAACAAAAATGGATGTATGTCTCTTTAAGACTGTTTCAATTGGGTTGCCAGCATCCGAAGCACCATATGTGGGGGGAGGTAGCTTGGTAGGAGCAAACGTACGGACCCAAACAGAGACAGGGACACAAAGCTCTGGTGCAACAGGTTTATTTAAAAAAAACAGCAAAAATAAATAAACCTTATGTCAGGCACAAAAAAAGCAAAACAAAATACAGCTTTAACTTCAAGCAACTGAGAAAAAAACAAAATCCTGCTTGAGCTTCTAACTAAACATAAACACTCCTAACTATACATGTGGCTTGCTTCAGCCACACGAACAAAACAAAACAGTAGTCAGGCACAGTACCAGAGTTATCGCGTGTCAGGAAAGATCCAGACGCCAATCCTCACTCCCCAGGATCTGCCCTGAAGTGCAGGCTCTGAGACCTTTTATGGCCCTTTAACGAGCCTTAAGACCTACCCCTGGGGCTGAGGCCTATGCAAGACCCGCACTGGACCATACATAGGTCAGAAACTTGGGGCTAACATAGCGTGCTGCCAGTACTTGTCCTGTCACCTTCTTACACTACACTATATAGCACTATATATTGAGGTATACAGTACATGATATATTTCTGAAGACTTTATTTAGGCCCTAACCCTGTGATCTTCTGAGCACTTATGGTTCACAGCTTCCTTCATGCTGGTGATTGTGCAATGTGTGCCTCACTAATGCAGAGAATTGCTCATGCTAAAGGAATACCTGTACACCCACAGGCAGAAATGGGTTAAAGTGGATGACCCATATGGACAACCCTATTTTAGAAGATATCTGTCTAGACGATCAGTTGACTACAGTGGGTACAGTTTTACTAGTTCCTGGTGATCAGCTGAAACTAGTAAGGGAAGGTTCATGCATATGGAAATAAGTTGTTCAGAGAAAGCTGAGTCCAAACGTGGAAAAACTGCACTTTTGATCCAAAGCCAGATGTGGATTTAGCAGAAGGGAGAATATAAATACTTTCTTTATATTTCCCAATCCCATACTTTTCCATGACGTGTGGCCTCAACCTAAACTGAGTTTCAAAGATGAAAGCATTTTGGCAATGTGAAGGGAGGATGAGAGAGTGAAGACCATAACATATATAACTTTTCCATCTTATGAATTTTGCTGCTAATAGAGACTATGATGGTGTTGATTCAAATTCCAAGTTTTGGGGCTTTAGGGTTATTCTTTATGGCATTGACCATTATAGAATAATTTAGCATTTACCTGGATTTGAGTAGTAGGAGTTTAGCAGTCTACAATGGTGTAATAATAGGCTACATGCACAGTGAAAAAATTTACATTAAAGCTCTATCAACACAAAAGATACTCACAATGTGACGACTGCATTAAAATCAATTCATGTGAATGGGGTTTTCATGTATTTTTTTTTTCTGTTTTTACAGATCACTCAATAGACTCAAATCTATGAAGGATCTGTGAAAGCAGATCACAGCCATTTTGCACCCTAGTCATCTAAAAACGGATGAAATCATTAGTTTTAAATGTCTGTTTTCCATCAGTGTATCACATATAGTTCATCAGTTTTCTGATGTCTTCCATTTTAACTATGAGTGACTTGACCAATTAATCCGTTTTTAGTGAAACTGATGTATCATGCAAAAAACAAACATTAAAAACTGACCCATATTAAGTCCATCAGGTTATTCACTGCCAGTTAAAAAAAAAAAAACCGACCTGTGTATGTACTCATTCTTTTCTATTGTTCTAAAAATGGACTTGTAACAGACATTAAAAAATGGCCACTATATTTTATATGCAGATTGGTATTTATGCCAAATATTCCATGTACTTTCTCATTTATTTTACTGTCGATTCATTTTCCTGATTTTGTGTTTTTTCTTTAAGAATGTGAAAGTTTTTTGGTCTTCATTAAACATTGTCGCTCCTGTTGTGATGGCACAAACATTTTACAAAACCAGCATGGAACCTGGAAGAGGTGTAATCTTATTGTTGAAGCAGAACAGATTATTCTTTCAATAGTTTAATACATACCAGAGGTCAGATCTTATCGTGATCAGAATGTTATGCACAAGCTCATATAATGAATATAAAGCCATTTCTCTTGTGGAAATAATTATCTTGACTACTTGAACATTTCAGACTTTTATCTCTTACTTCCTTATTGCTTATTTTATGGTAGGCTATTAAAAAAAGTGCTAAATACAAACACGTAACTATACATTTACTATTTGGTTCTCTATTATTTTCTGGGTAAACCGCATACTACTTGTAGCAAGGCAAAATGAGTGGTATTGTATCCTCACTGACTTCCCATTGCTGCCTTTAAAATTGGTGGGTGTAGCCTGCTGTAATTTTCAGGCTGTGCAGTCGGTAGTCTAAACCACCAACTCCGAATCCTCTATTTTTCCACAGCCCTTTTCCAACTCTGACTTCTTCATAAATGACTGACAGACATAGTCTGTCAGAAGCATTAATTTCCTCTAATTTATTAAAAATCTAGTGATTGAAGTAAATATGCAATAAACTATATACCTTATTACTTTGGGAAAGACCCCTGATTATTTGAGAAAGACCCCTCTGTGGGTCGATATGTGGTGTGTTTCTACTTCCATTAAAGTATACTTATGCTGGTGGACTGGATTTGAATTTTTTTATACATTTTATTAATTATACAATATTAATAGTTATATAATATAATAAAAAAAATAATTATTATGTTGAAGCCAGAGTCTGACTTTTTCCAACTCTTACGCTACCCAAAATTGTTCCCGACTCTTACCTCTTCCTTGACTCCACAGCCCTGGTAATTTTAACAGTCTGCTATGACGTGATAAATTGCCCTCATTGGAAAAAAATGGTGACATTGATATGGAAATGATTACAGAAAGGGTGGGCTATATAATTAAAGCAACAGAATTAAATGATTAAATAAACCTTTTTATTTAGACTTCGGCATCGCTGAACATAAAATGGATAATGTAAAGACTATGGGCCATGATCTTAAATGGCCTGTTACATTATGATATTTGTGGATGTAATTCTGATATTAAGAGCAAATAAAGATGGATCCATCATGCAATGGAATACGCTCTATAGATGAACATGTACAGTATAGTACATTGTATATATATTTTTTATGTAACTTTGCGTTATTAACCAGCAGTTGGTGCAGGCAACTGAATGAGTTTAAAATAATCTGATCTATACATGTTCAATACCTAAAAAAAAAAAAAATAATAAAATAATTGATAAATTTCACATTTTACCTATTAGGGAAACATTGTACCGCCAGCTCTGTGCCATACATTGGCTGTTGGAGTCTCTAACCTCAGAACCATCTGTCTTTATGAGGCCCGTGTCTTCATGTTGGAGTTTAAGGTAAAACAATCATCTACTTCATAGAATTATGCTAGACTTGCATGGCAGCTTTAATGGTGGTACACATTGCACAGTGAAATCACAGTGTAGAGCTGCCTTCCCTGCAAATAATGAAATCGAATGGGGACAGGCTGTGAATCACAAGTTGCAATGACCACAATGCAAGGTCAGAAGAACTAATGGATTTCTGGTCGAAATATGGTGCAAATTGTATGTGAATATTGTGCACAAGTGACATTGAGGCTCAGACCACACGTTTGTTGCAGATTTTGCTGTGTATTTTAGAGCCAAAGTCAGGAGTTGATTTAGGGCAAGGGGAAAATATACAGTATGTGCTTACTTGACATTTCACAAAAAAAAAAAAAAAAACGCAGCAAAGATTATCCAACGTCTAAAAAAACAAACAAAAAAAAAAACAGCTGTATATGATAAAAAAAAATTATAAATAAACTGTACTTATCTCTTCTTTCCCCCAGTAAGCGTGCACTGGTTCTATAGCAGGACTTATTTCAAGAGGTCACATGCTATATCTTACTGGCATCACAGCTTACAATTGAGCCATGATGCCAGTAGTAGAGCACATGACCTGTGCACAGAGGCGTAACTTGAAGCTCCTGGGCCCTAATGCAGAATCTGAAGAATCATGGCATATTTTATGTAGCACAGAGACTTCTGGGCCCACCCCAGGGACCAGGGCCCAGTAGCGAATACTACCGCTGCAGCCCCTATACCTATGCCCTTGCCTGTGCAGCCACTGATTGGCTCCAGTGGTCACATGCTAGGTGCATGTAAACAAAGACCAGGAGAACCGCATGAGCACCAGCACTGTATCGGCAGGGAAAGAAGAGCTACTGTTCTGTTTTTTTTTTTGTTTGTCTGTTCCATAACATTTACAACATTTTTTTTTATCATATTTTATTATTGATAACAAATATTCACAATTAGGGCCAGTTCACATCTGCGTTTGGTTTCCGTTCGGGGAGTCCGCTTCGGCACCACCCCCAAACGGAAACCTATAGGCATAGAAAAGTGGTTTACCTAAGGAAACCTGCGGACCGAAGCGGACTCCCAGAATGGAAACCAAACAGAGATGTGAACCGGCCCTTACCTTAACTATAACCCCCAACAACCAGTTTGCAGCTGCTTTTACAGTTTTTTAAAGATGTATAACCCATGTAACGTTTTTAGTTGTAGTGTTAAATATACACAATTGAAGTATATTCAATACACCGCACAAATATTTGGGAACATACAGTATATACATGTATATAATTGTCAGAGAAATAGAAATTCTGTGTAGTCTTCTTTATATATACAAAGTAAAATCTATATAGCTTTAGGGAGTGCAGAGATGGCAGATATACTCAATCCTTGATACCTGTGGAGACCCCAAGGCCCCTCTGCCACATTAACAATAACAATAAGAAATAACAATATTATACAGTAAATGGTTATGTATTTTGAGCTGAGGTCTGAGAGCTTTACATTACACTTTTGATGCTTTGGAACTATGCATTACCAGCCACCAATTTGTTCAACAGTTTCAACCAGTAATTCCAGTAATTAAAAAGAAAATAATTAACAGGATTTTCCAGCTTTTCAAAATTGATCTCCTCTGCGACAGTTTTAGACCACAGAAGTCCGACTGCTGGGACCCACACAGATCAGCTGTTACAGCATGATGCACAAAAAGGAAAAAGTTTAAATCTTCAGCTCACCATATCCACATGTAAATAGACTCCATATAAAAAATGCCAAGAAATGCCAAGGAACGCTCACTGGACTTCTTCTGAGCAAGATATGTTGAAAATGATGAAAATAAAAAAAAAGGTTCCAGCATCCAACAATTATAGTTAATGAATAAAATATAACTTTTAATCCATATAGTTTAAAAAAGTAACAGCAGTTACACAAAAACAAGATCCATAAAACAGACTACGCGTTTCAGGGCATATAGCCCCTTAGTCATGGCTACATAAAGATCAAAACACACTGAATTTAAAACACAAATGGATCAGAAATCTCCACCCACTAACAAATTTAACTATTAACATACCAGTATAATAAAACCAAGTATATAATACATAAACCAAAAACATAACCTTAGCCATATGTAAAATATATATATAAATACATCATAAATATTTGAGATAGAAAATATGAACTTACATATAGTGTTTCATTAAAGTGGTGTATGTAGTATACGACATTCCCTCCATAAAATCCAAAGGGAGAAATCACATGACCAATAACACGTGTCCACTGCAAAAAAGTCATATGATATCTCAAAGAATATCGCAGGTGAGTCGCAACCTACCAAAAGGGACGTATAAAAAATATAAACTTTATTAAATAATTTGAATAAAAAGGGAATCCACCCATAGGACAGAACAACAGAAAAATCACACAGACCATACAAGAAGGATCCAGGATAAAGCCACTACCATATCAGGATATAGTGATCCACAGTATCAGTAGTGCATTATCTCTTAGCAAAATAACATAAATGGCGGTACTGCAAGTTTACTCGCCATTCATCACCAGCAGCAACGTTTTTATCTACTTGCACTGCTTGCCAGTGTTAAATGCACCCAAAAGAAATACATATCAATTTAAAACCAGAACCAAATGTTTGCTGGCTTTCTAACAGTGTATCAGCACAAAGCCCAATATGACTACCTGCTCCTAGTCATACACTAACACCTATATAATAACACCTGACGCATTTCTAAACTCTCATATTACTAGTTTTTCATCAGAGGTGCTTATCTGCAGAGAAGAGGATCTGAAGCTTAGTATTTGTTTATACAACAGAACTTCCCGCCTCCCCCTTTAAATCATACCCGCTTATTGCGATCTTTATGTTCCTTTGAGATGCCTCCTTATCTGTGTCTTTGTCCTTTTTTATCCTTTTGAGGAATCTAGTTTATTTACCTGCATATGACATCCTGATGGTTTACTGACGCTAAGTTCTTTGACATGCGCCAATTGTTTTGGCCAAGCCCCTGTGGGCGTTTTAATTGAGGAGGTATATACTAGTTCAAACCTCCTATGGGATCATCTGTGCGCTTGTGCAGAGGCTCATACCCGCTAGTGTTCAGCCTCCTGTATCAGCTGTGCGTGTGATCGCACAGCGATTGGCTGTTTGCTGTTGATCGAGGTGGGGTTTCTGCCTTAAAAGGTTCAGACTCTCACTTCCTCTTGGGCCAAATATCAGTGCCAACAAGGGGGAGGCGGGAGCTTTTGCTGGACAAACAAATAACAAATATTGACTTAGCTTACAGTCTTAGATCCTCTTTGTTATAGCAAGCACCTTCTGTGAATTACTAATGATTTAAAGGGGGAGGCGGGAAGTTCTGTTGGGTGTATAAACAAATACTAAGCTTCAGATCCTCTTCTCTGCAGATAAGCACCTCTGATGAAAAACTAGTAATATGAGAGTTTAGAAACGCGTCAGATGTTATTATATAGGTGTTATTATATAGGTGTTAGTGTATGACAAGGAGCAGGTAGTCCTATTGGGCTTTGTGCTGATACACTGTTAGAAAGCCAGCAAACATTTGGTTCTGGTTTTAACTTGATATGTATTTCTTTTGGGTGCATTTAACACTGGCAAGCAGTGCAAGTAGATAAAAACGTTGCTGCTGGTGATGAATGGCGAGTAAACTTGCAGTACCGCCATTTATGTTATTTTGCTAAGAGATAATGCACTACTGATACTGTGGATTATTATATCCTGATATCCTTTTGGTAGGTTGCGACTCACCTGCGATATTTTTTTAAATTATTTATTGGGTACGTAAAACCCCCTTTTTTCTTCTCTTTAGTTGATTTAGATATCTCAAAGAACCATATTCGAGAAAAAAAGTGATAAAAATACCGTCACTAACTCCCTCCATAAAATTCAAAAAAAGGGGTAGGAGAGGTCACATGAACACAATACAGAGAGGATCACATGATATTTCACATGACCATATTCAAAAGGATGAGCGGCAAAAATGCCGTCACCCAATACAATAGCTGTGTATACTATACACAGCGGCATTCCCTCCATAAAATTCAAAAGGAAGAAGTCATGTGAATTAGTAACATGTGACCAATACAAAAAAAAAGGTCACATGATATCTTCCATGAGTATATTCAAAAAAGCGAGCGGCAATATTGCCGTCGTCCAATAAAATGAATGTAATACCGATATATTTAAATCAAAAATTTGAATTACAGAGTGGGAACATCGCAGAACATACAACACCAATGAATGTGATGTAAAAATTCAAAAATAGAGCGGGAAAAAGACAAAGTATCTCATAACATCATGAAATTCATAAATCTCAAATATTGAAACAGAAACACTATAAAAAACACTTTATCAAAAAATAAATAAAATGTAAATAATTAAACTAAAATTTAGCTAAAATAGCTGCAATATAGTATCTATATATAACATACTAATACAGTCATATGAAAAAGTTTGGGCACCCCTATTAATCTTAATCATTTTTAGGTCTAAATATTTGGGTGTTTGCAACAGCCATTTCAATTTGATATATCTAATAACTGATGGACACAGTAATATTTCAGGATTGAAATTAGGTTTATTGTACTAACAGAAAATGTGCAATATGCATTAAACCAAAATTTGACCGGTGCAAAAGTATGGGCACCTCAACAGAAAAGTGACATTAATATTTAGTAGATCCTCCTTTTGCAAAAATAACAGCCTCTAGTTGCTTTCTGTAGCTTTTAATCAGTTCCTGGATCCTGGATGAAGGTATTTTTGACCATTCCTCTTTACAAAACAATTCTAGTTCAGTTAAGTTTGATGGTCGCCGAGCATGGACAGCCCGCTTCAAATTATCCCACAGATGTTCAGTGATATTCAGGTCTGGGGACTGGGATGGCCATTCCAGAACATTGTAATTGTTCCTCTGCATGAATGCCTGAGTAGATTTGGAGCTGTGTTTTGGATCATTGTCTTGCTGAAATATCCATCCCCGGCGTAACTTCAAATTCGTCACTGATTCTTGTACATTATTGTCAAGAATCTGCTGATACTGAGTTGAATCCATGCGACCCTCAACTGTAACAAGATTCCCGGTGCCGGCATTGGCCACACAGCCCCAAAGCATGATGGAACCTCCACCAAATTTTACAGTGGGTAGCAAGTGTTTTTCTTGGAATGCTGTGTTTTTTTTGACGCCATGCATAACGCCTTTTTGTATGACCAAACAACTCAATCTTTGTTTCATCAGTCCACAGGACCTTCTTCCAAAATGAAGCTGGCTTGTCCAAATGTGCTTTTGCATACCTCAGGCGACTCTGTTTGTGGCCTGCTTTCAGAAACGGCTTCTTTCGCATCACTCTCCCATACAGCTTCTCCTTGTGCAAAGTGTGCTGTATTGTTGACCGATGCACAGTGACACCATCTGCAGCAAGATGATGCTGCAGCTCTTTGGAGGTGGTCTGTGGATTGTCCTTGACTGTTCTCACCATTCTTCTTCTCTGCCTTTCTGATATTTTTCTTGGCCTGCCACTTCTGGGCTTAACAAGAACTGTCCCTGTGGTCTTCCATTTCCTTACTATGTTCCTCACAGTGGAAACTGACAGGTTAAATCTCTGAGACAACTTTTTGTATCCTTCCCCTGAAAAACTATGTTGAACAATCTTTGTTTTCAGATCATTTGAGAGTTGTTTTGAGGAGCCCATGATGCCACTCTTCAGAGGAGATTCAAATAGGAGAACAACTTGCAATTGGCCACCTTAAATACCTTTTCTCATGATTGGATACACCTGGCTATGAAGTTCAAAGCTCAGTGAGGTTACAAAACCAATTTTGTGCTTCAGTAAGTCAGTAAAAAGTAGTTAGGAGTATTCAAATCAATAAAATGATAAGGGTACCCAAATTTTTGCAGCGGTCAAATTTTGGTTTAATGCATATTGCACATTTTCTGTTAGTACAATAAACCTCATTTCAATCCTGAAATATTACTGTGTCCATCAGTTATTAGATATATCAAATTGAAATGGCTGTTGCAAACACCCAAATATTTAGAACTAAAAATGATTAAGATTAATAGGGGTGCCCAAACTTTTTCATATGACTGTAAATATATGACAAATCCGACCTGATATTAAGACCATATGGATAGATGGTATTTAATTTTAAAATCCAAAATGCTTCTCTTTTTAATACCAATTTCCTCCAATTACCCCCACAGATAGGCTTATGATCATTGTTCTATGGCATAGAACTGTAAAGATGAAATATTGCCACCATATACTGATGAAAAATGTCAAGATGCATTGGACATATTTTCTCGTTTTTATACAATCAGAAAGGTGTTCAGCTATCCTTATTTTTACTGCTCTGATAGAACATCCTACATATAATAAGTCGCAACTTTTGCATTCAATAATATAGACAATATGGTGACTGTTACAATTTAAAAAGCTCTTAATTTCATAAGTTTTATTACTACCAACAGCTTGAAAATTTGTAGTTTTTTTCGCATATTTACAAACATTACATCTGTTTAGTCCACACTTAAAAAAAACCTTTCAGATCTAACCAAGTTGATGACGTCCGTTTGATAGTAGTGAACATGCTAGGTGATAATAAATTACCAATGGTACGTCCCCGTTTGGCGATATATTGTACCCCCGTCGCTAAAATTGTATTAGTAATAGACTCTTGTTGTAATATAGGTATATATTTTTTTAAAGATGTTAACAATACTTTAATATTGTGCGCTAAAGGGGGGTTGAAAAAACAATTTTATTATGATTATTATTAAATTTGCTATTAGAACGTGTATTGGATAACAAAGAAGAACGGGATCTTTGGTCTGCTAAATTTTGAGCTCTAATTAGGGACCAGTTGGGATAACCTCTCTTTTTTAACCTATCTAAAGTAATGGTACTCTGAACAAGTTAATCCTGTTCTAATGAGCAAGCTCGCTTTGTTCTAATAAGTTCCCCCACTGGTATATACTTAATTGTATGTTTGGGATGGTGGCTAGTAGCTAAAAGAATGGTATTACCTGATGTAGGTTTTCTATATAGCGAAGTTTCCACTATTCCCATATCACAGTTACCTCGTAAAAAAAATTCCAAAAAACAAATCTCTGAAGAATGTGTGTTAAATGTGAACTGCAAATTAATTTCATTGGAATTAATATACTGAACAAAATTGGGTACGGACGCCACATCTCCAAACCAAATAATTAGGATATCGTCGATGTAGCGCCCGTACCAATATAAGGAACTTACAAATGGGTTGCCAGATGAAAAAATAAAAAATTCTTCCCACCATGCCATAAAAAGATTAGTTATGGATGGGGAAAAGGGAGCCCCCATAGGGGCACCTTGTATTTGTAAAAAAAAAAAAAAAAAGTATCAAACATAAAAAAATTATGTCTTAAAAGGAAAAAAAATTACCCTAATAAGATATGTTACGGCATAATGGTGCAGGCTGCAGTGCTTACTCATAGTACTTTTAATAGCGACCATAGTGATTTTTGCTGTGGTTGTCCCAATCAAATCTATGGCACAATCGCTGCAGTACTGACTATGGCTGCTATTAAAAGTATAGCAAGTGAGCACTGCAGCTCGCTCTGTCACAGGGACACAGCTGATCTACAGGGGTGATGACAGTTCTAAAATTGATGTCCGAACCTTTAGATAGGACATCAATTTTAAAAAGCTGTATAACCCCTTTAAATACCAAGCCAATAATATCACCTTAACAAGTCTGCATTTCTTAAAACTAGAGATCCTGGTGGCTGTAAAACTTCATTAAAAAGAATCAATAGAGAGAAGGACGTGGAGATGAAGTGGGAGCAGTTTATCATGCCGGGGAAGGTAAATGATCATTTTTTTCTGCTATAACTGCCAGAAATATTTTGCTCTGTTTTACAGGTGTAAATAAATTTGATCTCCACAAATGGAGTGCTGAATATTTCAGCTACTTAATTTTCTTTTATTGTGGGAAATATATGGAGAGCGCAGACCTCATAAACAACTGCTATATATTCTATGTGCAATAACTGTAAAGCTGTAGTGCATAAAAGAGGAACTTATCATTATGAGTCTACAGCTATGTATATGCTAATGGGGCTCGGGCTTTCTGTTTCCATTTTTTAGCTGACAGCAAAAGGTCAGTATAGTACTCTGTAACCCAAGTGTAAAGGGGCTGTTCAGTTTCTTCTAATAAATGTTATTCTTTGTATAATATAAAGTTCTACAATTTTCCAATATACTTTCTGTATCAATTCCTTGTGGTTTTCTAGATCTCTGCTTGCTGTCAGGTTGCTGCAATACTCTTATTTATTTGGGAATCTGATATCTGCATGAATTTCAGTTGCAAAGATACAATACTTCATGCTAGTTCAAGCCGGTCATGACTCCTGTTATCTAAGGTTAGGTGTGAAGCACTACATTTGGCATACACATCGGTATGCTATGCATGTATACATCTGACATGTCCATAGACTTCTGTTAGCCAGACATTTGGTCAGTAATGTATTGGTACTCTTCTTTGTACTGACAATGAGCAGATCTATATAATTGTATAGCCTTACTGTTCAAATGAGTAAACCAACTATTATAACATGGTCTGAACAAAGTCTTAAACTGGACATATACAACCTAGTTTTTCATCCTGCATAGAGATAATGTGGTTTCACAGAATATGCTACATGTAACAATTTCTTATATTTTTCTTGGACTAATTGAACCCTTCACTGGAAACCTTTGTTATAGTCTATTCACACTACATGTACAGTGCACATTTCAGTATCCAGTGGTATCTGTCACCCATAAGGATCCATGTTTAAATACTGTATACAGTACTGCATGGTACACATTTTATTTCTAATGCCTCTGTATGGAATAGCACAGTCTGCTTCGCTATTTCATACTGATATAAAACTGGAAACCCCAGTGGATAACACCAAAAGGAGGCCAAAAGAACACTCTTTAGCCTGTGGTGGTATAATGTGGGCCTATGGATCTGCCTACTGTATGCAGCAGGAGCTTTCCTTTTACTGCAGGTACAGTATGAAATGACTTGTATTGTGAAAATTGTGACCAAACATGGCTTACAAGTTGTCAACATGGATCACTTAGTAATACTCATTTACAAGCCACACATAGCAATAAGATGGCAAAGATGGATAGGGCTTCTAAAGAAGCGGCTCGCTTAGCAGTGAATGCCTGCTATGTGCTCTGGTGCGCACTGGAAAATGGAATGAAAAATGTAATTTGTTTTCTTGTGTGATCTTTTCTATTATTATAATGATTTGCTGTATATTAGAGAATAGCAACACAATACTACTGATCTACTGAAGGCTATACAAGTGGTAGGTGTGAAGCAGATCTTTTGGGTGACAGATAAAGATAAGGGTTTTGCTATAAAATAGACAGTGATATCTCATAGGGATTCATGAAGCAATTACATGTTTGAGCACTAGAGGGCAGTTGTAGTTTTAGAAGCACAATAATGAATAGTATAGTTAATTTTCAGTAAAGTTCTAATTGATAACTACAAGATAGAATGCCTTTGTGTACAGCGGGTTTATGCTGTTGTGGGAGAGGGCAAATAGAACAGGAGACAAAATGTGTATAATAAAGAGATTGCCTGCGGAAACTAAATAAATAATAATACGGACCTTCACCAATTCCCCGCTGCTCTCATTCCAGTACTGGCTAGGTCGAAATTTTCTTGTGTGTTGAATCATCACCAGGAAGTAAAGAGAAGCAGGAACTCGGTCAGTGTCGGAATGGGACTGGTGGAAGGTTGGTGAGGAGGAATATCTGTGTTATTTAGTTTTCTATCCCATGCCAATCTTTACTTCAGACAACATTTTTCTGACAGGCAATTTATTTGAATTGACCCATAACAAGGTGGCTTCCTGTTACTACTACAAAACCACTATTAGACTGAGGCCCCAAGTTGAGGAAATGCAGCTTTTTTTGTTGCAGAATTTGCTGTGATTTTTTGAGCCAAAGACAAGAGTGACTATAAAAAGGAATGGGAAGTAATGTAGGAAGTGCTTATACTTCTGCTCAATCCACTACTGACTGGCTCAAAAAAAACACAGCAAAATCTGTAACAAAAAAGCTGCATTTCTCCAACTTACTCCGCCGTACAGAGAGACTGCAATGGCCAGTCACTACAATATATAGATGTAGTACTGTTTAACTTAACTTTCTGCAGTGTGATAACTTTCTGTGCCGTTATATCCTATCTCAGAAGACAGCAAAATCCATTGATAGAGTTGAGGTAACACTCTGTGCCACAGTATTGTTAAAGGGAATCTATCAGGGCGATTTAGTATACTAAAACACCCACAGGCCCTTATGGACCAGGGGGTTTAGTGTCCCAAATTGCCCTGTAAGCTTTATGCTCACCCTGCCACTGTACTCCTCGTGCTGGTGCAGTTATTCACTGAAGCCAGAGAAGCTAAGTATCGCCATTACCTGCTAAAATAAACTCCAGCAGATAACGGGCCCTATTTACTTACCGATCCAGTTCCTGCTCACGGCTGCTTCCGCTTTCCTTTCTTCCCTTCCAGGGGGCCCTGTGCGTCTCATATCATGTTAGGGCCCCTGAAGGGAAGAAGGGGAAGCAGAGGCGGCCGTGAGCCAGGCTGGGATCACGACGCATAATGACACAGGCGTAACCCACGTCTATGATGTCATTGAAGAGGAATGAAAACAGCACAGAGTTGTGGGGGAACCCAGTAGAGGTAAGTAACACTGATTTTTATTTTTACCATCTCCCCTGGGCCTCCGATTGTAGGCGCAGTTGTTCTGTGAGGAGGAGCCGCTATGGGACATTATAGTGTGTGTAAATGGGGCGTTATACTTTGGGGGCTCAGAAAGGGGACGCAATGCCGTGGGGAGGGGGCCCAAGTCAAAAGTTTGCTATGGGGCCCAGTCTTTGCTAGTTACACCCATGCAGAAGAGTACGTCTTGGCTTCAGTGTGCATGCCTCATACCTCCGGAACTTGCGCAGTGAAGCCAGGGTTTACTACCTTGGCTTCACTGAGGAACTGCACAGGCGCTGGAAGCACCAGAGATGAGTCCAATGAAACTCATCGGACTCCTCTCAAGGTAAGTATAAAGGTTTTTTTTTTTTTTGTAGTTTTTTTTTTTAATTATGAGCACAAATGGATTTAAAACAGGGCAATTTGGGACACTAAATCCCTGGTCTGATAGATTCCCTTTAACGTGTTATGTTCTACATCTGTGTGTGACATTTTCTGGTAACTATAAATCTTTACAGTAGTCTGAAGCATTTCCATAGTGCAGAGTCCTTATTCTATAGAACGGATCCTTCTACGGTTCTTTAGATGATCCTTTTTTTTTAGCTTTTTCTTTGTCTGTTTGGGGTGGGGGGGTTACTTAATGTCAAACATCCATGTCAAAGGAGAGGAAATATGTGACTGGCTGCGACTTCTCACTGTTCACTGAGGTTTAAAGGGGCATTCACACTATCATTGTCTGTTGCTAGCATCCATCAGAAAATGTTAACAAAGGACACTAACAAATCCATCAAAAATCCTATTGATTTCAATGGGATTTCATCTTTTGTCCATTAGTGTCCTTTTTCACCAAATCCGTCACAATTTTCACGGACATAATGCAGGGTACAGAACTTTTGGGTCAGTTGACGGATGTTAAGTGTCGGTTATTTTATAACATTTATGTCTATGGCTAACGGACGTAGGATAGATGTAATGGACGGTTGTCAGTTATACTGTCATTTTTTTTCCTGCACATGCTCAGAAAGCAGAACAAAAAAATAACCAAAAAAAACCAGATGGTATAAATGGATCAGTTAAAAAAAACAGACACATTAATATCAGTTAGTGTCGTTAATATCTGGTAAGGGTGGGTTCACACCTGCGTTTGAGTCCGTCCGATGCCAATCCGAGTGAAAATCTCGGGGAATGGGATTGGCATCGGATACCGACAGGTTAGCGACGCATTGGTTAAAAACCTATTCATTTGAATGGGTTTTTAAAGCAATGCACGGGTGTCCAATTGCACCCTCTGCGCTGTGAAGCCGTTTTTTTTCGTCGGACACGAAGTCCTGCATGTCAATCCCGTTCCCCGAAATTTTCACTCGGATTGGCAGCGGATGGACAGAAGCGCAGGTGTGAACCCACCCTAAGATAGTTTTTCTTTTTCTTTTTGGACATCCAACGGTAGTGTGAATGCCCCCTAAGGAGACATACAGTACCAACAATGGTTAGCTGGCTGTCTTGAGAAGAGATATGATCTTGTAAATATAAGCCATTGGTTTAATAATAACTTGTGCATTTATATAATAACATTTATCACTTTATATTTCCTTCTTTTCAGAATAAAAAGCAAAGTCAAAAAATTCTTGTCCGCAGCCACTTACGAGCTCGGAAGTTGTCCTTTCTCAGCATCTCACGCTATAGTGGACTTTCCTCAGTGCACACCCCAACTATGGGTAGTGTTTCTTCCCTACTTCCAGGCTCTGATGATGTAGCAACTGGAGGCACAACATCCTCAGATTTACCTCAAGACGGTGGGGATGACTTGGAATCTACTGTCAATAGTTCCCTCCATAACGCAGGCAAACTGAGCAAAGAGGATGAAGAACCCCTGTCTGAATGTAGGTATTGTTCTCTTAGGATATGTTAGAACTGTGTGAATAACTAGGATTGTTTTGGTGTTTGCCCCTTGGCATAACTGGCAGGCATAACTTTTTTATTTTAGGTTAGGTTTATGTTGTTTTGCTTTACTACCTGTTCTTACTTTTGCATATAACATGCAAAAAAGTTATCTTTTTATAGTTTTTTTTGTACATTCATTTATGCTCTTCAGAGGTTTCTCCTATTGGATCATTAAAGCAGGGATGGAGTTGTGTATTACAGCCATAGTCCATCTTCTGATCATGTGGGCACAGTGGCTGTGTCGTGGCACAAAAAAACTCTTAAAGGAAAAAACAAAATAATCCTATTGGAATTTGGTAAGAATGGAAAAAATGTAAATTACCAAAATAATAAAGAAATAAAAAAGGAACCATCCTGTGTCAAAAAGGAAGCCTAGTGGTATTCATAATAAATAGCATAAAAGGGGTTTTGCAGCCAAAAAAATAGATAAGAGTGAGAAATTGTTGAAAAAAAATAAAGTTTTTCATCCTTAGAAAACTATAGAAGTTAATAGGTTCTACTCTGTGCCATTGTGTATATGGCCTATTATCCATCTCCAGGAAACGAAGTCACAGATTATTTTAGGCTTAGTGGCAAGAGTTGTAATTGCAAGATGTTAATTTTTTTTTTTTTTTTTTTTAATATACATAATAACATTGAAAATTAAAAACAACATCACCAAAAATTCTTTAAAAACATGTTTAACATACAAACATGAGTTGAAGAGACCCCACAGTATAATAATGGTTAGTGGGTGGCGAACCCCAAAAATTTGCAATGAAAACCGTATGATGGCACTTTGAAGGCACTGTTTAGTGGATACAATCACACTCACTAGTATAACTGTATTAGGGCATCTCATTGTCTTTAATTTAATTTTTGGCATAGGTCCCTTTTAGGGTTTACCATCATGATAAATTCCATTAAACATGAGAAGTGGCCCAATATAACAGCAGCAACAATATATTTGGTAAACATTGGGGCAGATTTATTAAACTGTATAATACTGTTTTATTTGCCCATAGCAACCAGGCAAAATGGAGCGTTCATTTTTTAGGAGCAAAATATAAAAGAAAGCTGTGCTGTGATTGGTTGCTATGGGCAAGTTTTGCTTTTAGACAATTTTCATTAATCTGCCCCGTTATTTTTTTTTTGTCATGTTTCTACATAACTTGTAACTAAAAAAAAGTTAAGGGCCAAAAGGTTAATTTCAAACTCAAGGCAATGAAACATTCAAATGTCATGGTGCTGTGTCAACTCATGTGACTTTACCAGTATTGTCGAACCCCTAGGCAATGGAGCTCCATAAATCTTTCTGTATTTGTGTAATGAAAATCCGTTTATCAGATATTTAGAACAGGAGCGATTCAAGAGTTTATCTAGATTTTTTGTTTTGCAAAAGATTCTGATAATGCTGAAAGCCTGGACATCCTATCACGCCAGAATTTGAGAATCCAGAATTGCTGTTATTTTGTTGTTTTACAGATTATATAGCCTGAACTTCTCTAAAATAGAAGTTTTTGTTTTTGTTGGAGATAGCCTTTCATATAATAAACTACCATAAATACCAATACAAATTAATAGGGTCAGATTCCTCAGGCTACGTTCACACTTGTGCCAGAGTCTCTGTCCGTCACAACGTCCGCCTGAAAATCGACAGAGGAAAAAGTCCTGTACTTTTTCCTCTGCCGATTTCATTTAAAATGATGAACACCCGACAGACCCCATTATAGTCAATGGGGTCTGTTGGACTCTGTGTTTTACCGCTATTTTAGCAGACTGCCTAGTGTGAACCTTGCGTAAGAGAGAGTTGATTTTAAAAGGCTAATTTACTGTATTTTTTGCAATAAATAGGAACTGATAATTATGATGACAGTCATTTATGATGTAAATCTTGTGTTTTATGTTTACAGATATAAAGACTTTTATTTTTGTGCTGTAATCTATTTAACATGGATGTTTATGTGCCTGAGAAATATTACTTTTCAGATATGCAGAAATTACTAGAGATGATTGCAGAAAATGTGACCAAGGAGTTAGATGAAGAAAATGAGTGGAAGACTTGTTCAAAAAGGTAACTCACACATTTGTTCACTTTTGAGCCTTTACAGTATACAGTATATAGCCTGCATAAAGGTATGTTTACATACTGCGATTAAAAATCTGTTGCATACATCTGAATTTTGCCTCAGACAGATTACTGGTATAAATTACACCATTTGTGAATTCATCCTAATACAGGTTATGTACAAGATAGGTAATGCAATGTATTTATATAGTTACACATTTTATCTGTAGTTGTTATCTATATGTGTATATAGTGTTATAAGGATAACAGATGATTTTACCCCATGAATAACTAAATCATTGTGGTGCATAACACTCATGGGCCCTGCTGTAAAAGCTCAACTATGACCTCCCTGCACAACTTTTCCTCACAACACTCACATCCTTATGTCCCATCTTGTACCTTTAGCAGCATTTATGTTTCCCTTTCCTTCTCTATCTGGGCCTAGACTGTCTTGAAAACCAGTTTCCAATCATTCCTATGCAGCCCATACACAATTTTCACTCCTTTTTGTGCCACAGCCCCCGTACAAAATTTCTCCATGACCAACTGCTCCTTTTGGCATTAAAAGGTTAATTTTCTTTCTGACTTTGAAAGTCTGTTTAACATAAAACTTCTTCCCTTTTCTCACTCCAGATAGTAAAGTTGATACTTTTATGATGCACAAAGGGGTAGCCATTAAAAGAAATCAGAAAGGAGATCAAAGAAGTTTAATCAGCCTAATTGTGGTGGGGTGACTTGTGGGACCTCCTGGCTGTGACTTCTACAACCCCTATAGTATTGCTTATAGGCTCCTCCAAGGCTTTTGGGACTGGGTGCGACTGCACCCTCTGTAATCCCTCAAGTTATGTCCCTGATAAAATGTGGAATTTCTTTCTTCAGCGGTGCTCTAGGTGTGCTGAATGTCTGTGGAGAAAATCACGTACACCTGCAGACTTCCTCCACTTTAAATTTATGCTTAAAACCTATAATTCTGCCCTTCACCTAGCCAAACAAGCCTATTTCACCACTCTCATCTCTTCTCTCTCCTGTAACCCTAAAAGGCTATTTGAAACTTTTCATTCCTTACTTACTCCTAAGGGGCAGATGCCATTCACAGACCTTAGCACAGATGACCTGGCCTCTTATTTCCATGATAAAATTGATAAGATCCGTCAGGAAATAACTGCCCAGTCCCCAGGTGGCATTGACCCCCTCACCAGCTGCACTTCAGACTGTTCATTCTCAACTTTTGAACCTATTACAGAGGAGGAAGTATCTCAGCTACTTTCCTCTTCTCGCCCTGCGACCTGCAGTAGTGACCCTTTCCCCTCACACCTTCTCCAGTCTCTGTCGCCTGCTGTCACGACTTACCTTACTAAAATTTTTAACCTCTCTCTTCTGGAATTTTCCCATCCTCTTTCAAACATGCTGTCATAACCCCACTACTGAAGAAATCCTCCCTTGACCCGTCCTGTGCTGCTAACTATTGACCTGTCTATAACCTCCTATTCATCTCCAAAGTCTTGGAACGCTTGGTCTATTCTCGTTTAATCTGCTATCTTTCTGCTAACTCTCTTCTTGACCTCTTACAATCTGGCTTCCGCACTCTGCACTCTACTGAAACAGCCCTCACAAAAGTCTCCAGTGATCTCCTGACGGCTAAATCCAAAGGTGACTTCTCTCTTCTTATTCTTCTAGATCTCTCAGCAACATTTGACACTGTTGACCATCAACTCCTCCTCACTATGCTCCGTTCTGTTGGCCTCACAGACACCGCTCTCTCCTGGTTCTCCTCTTATCTCTCTGACCGCACTTTCTGTGTATCATTTGCGGGCTCTGTTTCTTCCCCTCTTCCCCTTGCCGTTGGGGTTCCTCAGGGCTCGGTCCTAGGTCCCCTGCTCTTCTCCCTCTACACAGCACCCATTGGACAAACCATCACTAGATTTGGCTTCTGGTACCATCTTTATGCTGATGACACCCAATTATATACGTCATCCCGTGACATCACCCCTGCACTAATACAGAACACCAGTGACTGCCTCTCTGCTGCCTCAAATATCATGTCTTCACTCTATCTGAAACTGAATCTCTCAAAGACTGAACTACTGCTGTTTCCTCCATCTAATAGATCTGTCCCTGATATCTCCATTGCAGTCTCTGGCCTTACCATAACTCCTAGGCAGTATGCCCGCTGCCTCGGGGTTTTGTTTGACTCAGACCTTTCCTTCATCCCCCATATCCAATCACTCGCACGCTCATGTCATCTCCACCTCAAAAACATCTCCAGAATCCGCCCTTTCCTTACCACAGATACACTAAAGACACTTATTGTTGCCCTGATTCACTCTTGCCTTGACTACTGTAACGCCTTACTAATCGGTCTTCCCCTTACTAAACTCTCCCCTCTACAATCTATTCTGAATGCGGCGACCAGGCTCATCTATCAGTCTAGACGCTATAGCGATGCCTCCGGTCTGTGCCAGTCACTACATTGGCTGCCTATTCAATACAGAATACAATATAAACTTATCACCCTCATTCACAAGGCTCTTCATAATGCTGCACCTCCCTACATTTCCTCCCTCATCTCTGTCTATCGCCCAACCCGTACTCTCTGTTCACTCAATGACCTAAGACTAATAGCCTCTATTATCAGAACCTCCCACGCTTGTATACAAGACTTCTCCCGAGTTGCACCACTTCTCTGGAATGCTCTATCCCAGACTATCAGATTAACCCCCAATTTCCACAGCTTCAAGCGTAAACTAAAGACACATCTTTTCAAACAGGCCTATCACAACTCCTAATGTAAACCCTTCCATATTTAGAATCCCTAAAACGTACCCTCCTCTGTTTATGCTTCAACATTACCTCACAGGATATGATGCCGTATCAGACTAGCTTTATACGTCCAGGCACCATCTGCATGTTAAAGGACATGACTGGTGACGGCTCATACAGCTTTATATATGTGTAATGACAGTGACCTCTATTACAAAAATTGTCTGACCATTGTATAAGCAATGCTACATCTGTTGCCGCCCCTGCTACCTCCTGTGTCACCCCCTCTACCTCATAGATTGTAAGCTTTTGCGAGCAGGGCCCTCAGTCCCAGTGTGTGAATTGACTATTTCTTTGTAATGTATCTTTTTTGTCAGTACTCGAACCCTACAAATTGTACAGTGCTGCGGAATATGTTGGCGCTATATAAATAAAATGTATTATTATTATTATTATTATTATTAAATCTTATAAAAGATTTACTGTCATATTAATGGAAAGCAAGCACCTTTATCATATTAGACCAACTTTTGTTACTAAATGACTGATGGATAATATGTTAAAAAGGTCAGGTTTTTTTCTTACAGCGAGGAATCTTTATCTCAAGACAGAGAGACGATGATTAAGGATGACCAAGGGAGCAGCAAAAGCATCACACAGAGACCTAAAAGGTTGGAGTTGACACAGTATAAAATATTTGCCTCTGTAAAAGAACTAATATGTATTTGTGGTCGAGGCGACGGCACTTTAGTGTTAAAAGTAGTCACAGCCACAACCAATTGTTGCCTCTGTGCTAGTCAAGCATGCTTTGAATCAGGGAAATTTGAGGCACCTTTCAGCTGGTACAATTGTAAGGGTATCTCATAGATAAAGACTCCCTTTATCCATTTGAGTTTAGTTTTTACTCCCCGCCATCCAAAAGCTATTACTTTTTTATTTTTTTCATTCACAGAGCTGTAGGGGTTTTTAATTTTTGTATTTCATAATGGTACCATTTAATATTCCGTACAATGTAGTGGGAAACGCAACAAACAAAAATTGGAATGAAGTGGAATTAGACAAAAACTGCTTTAGCCTAAGGTCCCACATTGCGGGCGACAGCAAAAAAACGCTGTGGGAAAAACCGCGGAGGCAACACATTGCGTTTTTTCCTGCAGCAATTTTCGCAGAAAGTGATGTTCTGCTTCCACTATACCTCCACACGTGGACAAAATTGTTGGTAACCCTCGTTTAATGAAAGAAAACCCACAATGGTCACAGAAATAACTTGAATCTGACAAAAGTAATATATAAAAATTATATGAAAATGAACAAATGAAAATCAGACATTGCTTTTCAACCATGCTTCAACAGAATTTTTTGAAAAAGAAAACTCATGAAACAGGCCTGGACAGAAATGATGGTACCCTTAACTTAATATTTTATTGCACAACCTTTTGAGGCAATCACTGCAATCAAACGATTCCTGTAACTGTCAATAAGACTTCTGCATCTCTCAAGAGGTATTTTGGCCCACTCCTCGTGAGTAAACTGCCCCAGTTATCTCGGGTTTGAAGGGTGCCTTTTCCAGACAGCATGTTTCAGCTCCTTCCAAAGATGCTCAATAGGATTTAGGTCAGGGCTCATAGAAGGCCACTTCAGAATAGTCCAATGTTTTCCTCTTATCCATTCTTGGGTGTTTTTAGCTGTGTGTTTTGGGTCATTATCCTGGTGCAAGACCCATGACCTGCGACTGAGACCAAGCTTTCTGACACCGGGCAGCACATTTCTCTCTAGAATCCCTTGATAGTCTTGAGATTTCATTGTACCCTGCACAGATTCAAGACACCCTGTGCCAGATGCAGCAAAGCAGCCCCAGAACATAACAGAGCCTCCTCCATGTTTCACAGTAGGGACAGTGTTCTTTTCAAGATATGCTTCATTTTTCTGTCTGTGAACATAGAGCTGATGTGCCTTGCCAAAAATTTCGATTTTTGTCTCATCGGTCCATAGGACATTCTCCCAGAAGCTTTGTGGCTTGTCAACATGTAGTTTGGCAAATTCCAGTCTGGCTTTTTAATGATTTGTTTTCAACAATGGTGTCCTCCTTGGTCATCTCCCATGAAGTCCACTTTGGCTCAAGCAACAACGGATGGTGTGATCTGACACTGATGTTCCTTGAGCTTGAAGTTCACCTTTAATCTTCAGGGGTACCATCATTTCTGTCCAGGCCTGTTTCATGAGTTTTCTTTTTAAAAAAAATTCTGTTGAAGCATGGTTGAAAAGCAATGTCTGACTTTCATTTGTTCATTTTCATAGAATTTTTATATATTATTACTTTCGTCAAATTCAAGTTATTTCTGTGACCATTGTGGGTTTTTCTTTCATTAAACGAGGGGTACCAACAATTTTGTCCACGTGTGTATAGGGAAACCACCGTCGTTTCCATAGGTATAATTGACATGGTGCGATTTCCAAAACCGCGATGTGTGGATTTGTGGACGTGTGTTTTCTGCAATGTGTGGATGGGATTCACTAGAATCCCATCCTCTTTGCAGGGACCGTAAAACACCCCTTTTTTTGCCACCATGTTTCTGCCACTTCCAAATCAGGCCATTTGCTCCACGTGGAGCTTCAACCTTAATGCCATATTTGTACAGGTTTAGTTTTTATAGCATTCACTGTGAAGACAAAATGATGTAACCTATATTCTGTGGTGATACAAAACTGATATATTTTTTGTTATGTTACCATCTATACCATTGTGAGAAATGTCTGATGTTTTGATCACTTTTTATTAAAAAAAAATTTGGGGAAGTGAAACTGCAAAAAAATGGCAGTTAAGCCATTTAGATTTTTTTTCCCCTGCTACAACATTCACCATATGGGAAAAATATTTTTAGATATTTGTAGTTTGGAGATTTTCAGATGTGAGGATGCCTAATTTATTTATGTTTTTTGTGATCTAAGGAAAGAAGAGGGTGTTTAGAATTTTTATGCTTTTTTAATTTTTTTTTTTTTTTAAATTCCATTTTTTTTTTTCTGTAGTTACTCCTCCTAGGAACTGAAACCTGCGATCATTAGATCACATGTGCCATACACTACTATACAACTCTGATCGCTGGCATTACTGTCAGGTCTCCACACCAGAGACCTGGAGGTTATGGGGTTTACTCTGCTTGAACCCAGCCCATATACAAACAGACCTCCTATCTCAAAGCAAGGACAACAAGTGGCTTAAACACTATGGACATGTCTAATATGGAAATATAGGGGCAGATTTATTATGCCTTGTACGCCAGTTTTTTGGCATAGAAGGCATAAAAAGTTGCAATTTATATGATCAAATTGGCATTTTGCACAAAAAATTGCAACGTTGTTTACTTCTGCGCCACATTCGCTACTTTGCCAAAAAAGAGGTGTCGCGAGAGCAGATGGGGGGCGTAAATGATGGGGGAAATGTACGCCAGCTACAAGCACAGTATGGCAGAGGTTGCGCCACATTTATGAGGTAACCTGTGCCTTGTTATATACGCTGGTTCCAGGATTTTGAAGACTGGCATGAGTAATGCCAGTCTTCATAAATCTGTCCCAATTAATTATACAGTACATATGTTAGCGCAACTTTTTTCTCAAGGTAAGAAGTAAGTTTCAGACTGCAATCTCCATTCTGGCATTCATTTTCAGATCCCAAATATATAGGTTTCCACCTAGTGCTAGCTTCTGACTTTTCTTATGTGGGTTTTTTCCTTCTATTATGAATGTGCATGTTTATAACCTGGAGTCTACTTAAGACCTGGAACGCTAGAGTGCATTCGTCTTACTGACACAGACGGTGTGCCCAGCATGGAAGTCTCAAGGGTATGGAGTACTAGGATGCTATAACCACGTTTGTTAGAATGTACAGTTAATTTGGCACACAGAGTATTGACACTTGCAGAGCACCTGTGCAAGTGAGGAAACCAACTTGGGAGAAATTGGAGAGCATGGCCATGAGGAACCTGAAGAGGCATTCAAGATGGGGAGAGGGTGTGCTAGAACCCGATTAGTGGACAATGGGACTTGGCTAGTCAAAGAAGCCCTAGTAGTGAGCCCTGCATCTAGCCTGAGGAAGAAGACTCCGTATGCATGGTCAGGTGGCTGAAAACCAGTAGAAAGCAGTTGATACCCTACCAGTACTCATTTCAACTAACGCTAATTTCACACTAGTGTTTTAGTTTCTGCCCTTTGGATCCAGATGAGGACCCGAAACAAGGAAACTCTGTCTGCTTAGAAAGTGATTACACGCGGAAATGGGGTCCATCATGTTTTCGCCGATTTTATACTGAAACCAGAGGAGAGAAACTCCTCCTTGCAGGACTTTTCTCTCTGCCGATTATAAGCAGAATCTAAGACGGAGTCTCCTACAGAGACTCCAACACAGATGTGAAGCTAGCCTAAAGGTACATTCACATATATCAGTTGCAGCAGTATCAGTTTTTTTGTCTCTTAGTCATTACAACGGATGCAAAAATGCATCAGTTGTCATCAGGCTTTTTTTTTTTTTTTTTTTTTTTTTTTACAAATTTCTACTCCAAAACCATAAGTTGTCATCATTTTTTACCATGATGGTCCACGAGGCATGATGGGCTGCCGAGGCCAATAGAGCAGGGGTACTCATCTACTTTTAGTAAAGGTCTGTTGACTGGGGTCCGTCATCAAGTAAAGTTCCGAACTGAATTTATGGTATTGTTTGGACAAAAAGACACGTCTGACTATAAGACTTACCCCAGGTTTAGACCAGGCAGGGGGCGACTGACGTGGCATTTTACTGTGGGGGGGGGGACGACTAACATGGCATTACACAGTGCGGGTGGTGACTAAAGTGGCATTATACTGTGCAGGGGTGACTCACATGGCATTATACTGTGCAGGGGAGCTTTTAAGAAGCAAAGAAAAATACAATAAAATCAGGGTAAAGTGTTCATCGCCTTTAAGTGTCCATGGAAACCACAATATAAAGTAGATAATAAACCTATAAAACCTCTAAGGCTGAAACGCATCTTTTTAGTTGCAGATTTTGCGTTTTTTTTAGCCAAAGCCAAAAGTGGATTGAGCAGAAGGAAGAAGTATAAAGATTCCTATATATTATCCATTCCTTTTGTAGCCATTCCTGGCTTTAGCTAAAAAAAAAAAACGCAGCAAAAACTGCCGCAAAAAAGCTGTGTTTCTGCAACGTGGGGCCTAACCTTAAGTTTCTAGGCATTAAGATAAGAGTCTGTGCCTTTTAGATAAATTATTAGTATTGAACATAATAGGAGATTTCTAATATACTGCTTGAACTACAGTTCAATATTCTGTACTTTATGGAATTTTCAAGAAAATTGCTTACCATGTTGTATGAATCTGATGTTTTATCGTGACAGTTCTCCTGGACCTCATTTGTCTCCTATAAACCTCTTCATAAAGAAGAAAAACAATCTCTCGTCTGAAATGAGGGAGACGTTCTTTGACTTGGCTGATGAAGCAGATATCTACGTACATGATAAGGTGGAGGCTATGGAAAGGCAAGTGCAAGCATATAACCAATCAGAAGTGTCTACTGTTACTTCAAAGTACGTGATTCACATCGATATCTGTTATTTACACAGTGCGGGGAATTTGTCCGTCTAAGACTGGGGTGCCTAGGGCCCTGCAGTAAAATACATTCTGGGGGCCACTGTTCATTTTCATGAAAAAAATGACCTCACTCACACCCACAAATAGCTAAAACTGTTCCACACATTTTTTTAAGTAGAAACTTGCTACCTAGTCCTTCCTTTGGACTGTTCATGTCCTCAGGGGCTTGGTCAGTAATCTGCTGACTAGTTCTTGCCTTAAAATAGGCCTTCTTAGCATTGTGAGCCAGGGCTACATGTTTACATAGCAGTCTTTATTTAGCAGGAAGATGCTGTAAGATGACTGGTGATTGGGGTCCAGCAGAAACGTTGAGAAGGGGGAGCCGAAGGATACAGTCTGGCCTACCTATGTGCCTAGATGTCATCAGCTCCACCCAGTGTGTTACATGGGTAGTTAAAATAATCTACTCAGTTTATTGTTTGGACGCATAGACTGATTGAGATGCTGTATGCTGCTTATCTGTATGTTTTACAGTGAGTGTACTGTACTGTGCGACACTCATTCAAGTGGTGGGGTGCTGAGGATTACACTGTACCCCTGTGGGCCAGTGTGAGCTTGGAATTTATTAAGACTGGCATTATGTATGCCATTCTTAATTTATGACCCCACTGACACAAGATGATATTTTAATAATTCTGGCTCATATTGTAAGGTTCCATGCACCAAAATTGAAATCTATGCCATTGCCAGTCAGGGCCTGATGTACATTTCAGGTATTTCTCACCATTTTTTTGGCATAAGTTACAATAGGTCAGTTGGGCCGAAGTGTCCCCACCCCAATCTGCCTTGATCTTTACCCTGCTCACCTCACTTTTCTAAAAAGTGGAAAGCAGGTCAGAAAAAGAGAAAGTGCTGTATTTTTTTTATCACAAGCTGCCATATGCCAAAACTGCACCAGAAAACTGGCATGTCTAGTCTATGTCCCTCCAGTGTGTTTTATATCTGTCCCATCTTCTATAACACTTTTCACTTCTTTGATAGGAGACGTCAAGAATTGAACTCCCAAAAATATCAGTCCTTAAATACAATTACTAACTTCCGTCAAGATCTGGAGAAAATGCGAAATGCTTATCACCATGTAAAGGAAGAAAAGGATTACACAGACACTAGGAATTGGTAAGTCAAGATTCAGAAACATTTACTGGCATCTTGTACCGTACCTACGCCCGTCAATTAGAAAAGTAAATAGGGCACGGATACTGTAGCCATCAGCACAGAACTGGCTCCCTCTCTAAAGGCCTGTTTATATTTTTTAGATTATTTATGTTAAAAAAAAAAAAACTGAAAAAAACAACTTTATTTTGGGGAAAAAAAAAAACGTTTTTTCCAAAGTGAAATTTTTTTATTGTTTTTGCAAAAAAAGTTTATTTGTGCTGAATGAAAGCTTATAATGAAAGCTTATGAAGATTTTGAATACTCTAGTCTGTGTTTTAGAAAGTTGCCAGTACTTTTAAAGATCACTGCTTGCTGTCAAGGAAATATAGCCTTCTCAATTAGGCTGGGTTTGCATGGGGTTTTTTTACTGAAGAAATGCATGTAGTATATAATTGCAGTAATGCCTAACACGTGTTTTTAAACTTTTCACCTGTATGCTGACACACATACCCTGTTTCCCCGAAAATAAGACAGCGTCTTATATTAATTTTTGCTCCCAAAGATGTGCTGTGTCTTATTTTCAGGGGATGTCTTATTTTTTTTTCAATGAAGAAGAATTCACATTTATTGCTGAACAAAAAAATTAACATTTATTATATACGGTACTGTACGGTAATGTAGTTGTCATCACAAACCAGCATAACCAGACAAACTGTGAATCCTATCAAGAATTTTTTACTACCGTACCATTATTTCCATGTACAACAATTAACAGTATGGTACATTTACCAATATTTACGGTACGAACAGAAAGTAAAATTTATTCAATGACAGTTATGTCATCATCTTCTAGGACATCATCATAACAATCCAAACCATTAATTTCCCTGCACACAGTATCATGCCCCATAGTGGCCCCTGCACACAGTATCATATCCCATAGTGGCCCCTGCACACAGTATCATGCCCCATAGTGGCCCCTGCACACAGTATCATGCCCCATAGTGGACCCTGCACACAGTATCATATCCCATAGTGGCCCCTGCACACAGTATCATGCCCCATAGTGGCCCCTGCACACAGTATCATTCCCCATAGTGGCCCCTGCACACAGTATCATTCCCCATAGTGGCCCCTGCACACAGTAGTTTGCCCCATAGTGGACCACCCATGAACAATTATTATACTGTGGGGTCTTTTCAGACCCCAGAGTATAATGATCGGAGACCCAGGGGAGGATAGAAACATAAAAAAACAATGTTGCTTACCCGTTCCTCGCTCCGGTGCATGCCCGTGCGCTACTCCGGCCTTCTTCACTGTTAGACCAGGCCGCGTCACATGATCCGGCCGGTGTCGCGACGCAAAATGACGTCTGCGACGTCACCAAACAGGCCCGAAGCCTGGAGAAGCGTAGGACAGGTAAGCACATAGTTTTTTATGTTCGCTCACCTCCCCTGGGCCGCCGATTATTATACTCCGGGGTCTGAAAAGACCCCGGAGTATAATGATAGCAGAGATTGTGGGGTTCTCCCGCGGCCTCACATATCGTATATACCGTATGTTCTGTTCGGGAACATACGCCTTACTTTCGGGGGATGCCTTATATTAGGCAATTCTCCGAAACCTCTCCTATGCCTTACTTTCGGGGGTGTCTTATTTTCGGGGAAACACGGTATGTATGTGGATACAGTTGTCTGATAACAAAGAACAGTAGTGAGCAATTGATGCATATATGTATATATACAATCCTCTGATAATGACTGATAACAAAAACCAAGAGTGAGCGATTGCTGTATCTATGTATATTGTGACAACTTGGGGGGATCATTTTTAGCTCCTGGGATTGACATCTCTTGGTCAAGATGGATGGCACATCAGAAAATGAAATTATCACTCCAACATAGTGTATATACTTCATAACTGGCCACAATCACCTTTATTCTCTTTATAAATTACAGAACAAAAATAAATCCTCAGCCGCTATTTTCTAGACATTCATTGTCCAAAACTAAGGATCCTCGGCCTTTTACTCAGTATCTCCACAAACACAAAGTTCCACAGCCCCTGCCACAGCCTGCTTCTTCTCCAGACAGGGAGCATTATGGGAAGGGTTAACACATCACTTATAAAATCCTTTCCTGTAATTACATTGCACAGTCACTATGAAACAAGCAGCATGAAATGTAAAAAGTAAACGGATCATAGCACTCCTTTAAATATGGAAGATTTGGATAGTTTCTGTTTAAAGGTGTTGTTCTATGATTATTATTATACTTTTATGTTGTATCATGCATTATCAATGCCAGTCTTCATAGCCCCTTCGCCAGTGGAGAGTGCACATCATATTTCAGCGGTTGGACCTCCACTGATCTGCAAGTTATTTTACATTTGTGGGAAACCCCTTAAGTTTTTTTTTTTTTGTTTCTTTCTTAGAATGTCCACCTAATGTGTCCAGTGCTGGTGGTCACACATGTCCAGTAGCTCAGTTTCACTGCCTAGATCCTCAAGTATATGCTATTTCTGCTACAGTACAGACCAGCCAAAAAGATCTGGCACACTATATACAGCTTCTTCTTTGCTTGTCAGTAGATTATTGGATCTGCACGGTAACTGATCTTGTGTAAAGAGGGATCTGGGACTGTGAGACTGAGCCTCTGGATATGCTTGTCCAGCTTGCTTGTACTCTGAGAAAGGGATCAAAAGAACACCAGAGGGCATAAAAAGAATGCAATAGCAAAATCAAAGCACAGGAGCATTTTTCTTACATGATTCCCAATTGGAAAATTAAGTTTTTCATTAGTACAGATAAATATAATATGTAATCATGTGAAAAACTTTCGGTAGATTTCTGATTTTAGGAAATCATTTGTTGGAATTTAATTTCAGTTTTTTATAATATTTTTTGTATGTATTTTTATGTGTTTTTTTGTATGGGCTCTTAGCTGTTAATAGAGCAAGGGAGGCTCTTCAACTCTCTGGCTATGGCCACTTCTTTCAGTGAATGTAAAAAAGACGTCGCTGTCTTTCCTGTAAGGAATAATAGTTATCGTTATTGAAAGGTTTGGATGTATTCAGCCTTATCAATAATGTACAGCATGTGCACACAAGCTTCCCATCATTCCCACCTCCGTCACAGTGGCCCCTCCACACACTATAATGTCCCATAGTGGCCCCTGCACACATTATAATGTTCCATAGCAGCCTCCATACAGTATAATGTCTCACAGTGGCCCCTCCACACAGTATTATGGCCCATAGAGGCCCCTGCACACAAACACCACAGTGCAGAACAAAATACCGAAGCAAAAGCACCAAACACCACAGTACCACTGGCAGCAACAATGCTCCCCAACCTTCCCCTCTCCTAATGACAGGTACAGTCTCCCCTTTCCTCCTCTAGCCCATTTGCAGCAGCATTCTCCTCAAAAGAAAAAAACGTTCCAAACTTGCAGCAAGACATTCCCCAATTCCACTCTGTCAGGAGGATCCCCGCAACAGAGAGAGGAGATGCGGAAAGAGCCTCCAACTTCCAGTACCAGTCTATGATGTATCTGCCTCCAGATTACAGCATTCATACACAGGCTGAACTACTAGGCCTTGCAGACTCAGGCTGAACTACTCCCAGATGAAGGAACTGTGTATTCTTGGTGAAGATGATGTCATCACAGGCCCTTCAGTTTTTCTTGTCATGGAGACTACACTGATAATGCAAGGCTGGCATTATCAGTGCAGTTTCTGCTTTAGAGTCCCTGCCTTGTACCAAATCTGTCACTGACAGGAATCTGCACCTCACCAGTGAAGCTTGAGAATAACACATCTTTGCCATTACCATTCCTAGGAAATATCAAATTGAATACACCTTTTATAGTAACTTTTCATATATAATGTTACTCTATGATTTCAGGTTTATAATGCTGCTTTCAAGGATCCCTTCTACCCTAAAGAACAACCAGAAAATACACAAGATTTTAGAGAAGCTGGAAAAGTTAGAGGTAAAACAGTTCATCAGAATACGGCCCAGCTCCTTCCTGAAGGTTCTGAATGGACTTCGTACTTGGGAATTGTGTTGTCCTGACATAAGTGTGGCTATAGAGGTGAGACTTCATGTTATCCCTTACTATTATTTCTGGTCACCATGTATCACAAGACCTGTAAAGAATTTACTTTAAGATTTGCTTAAGGTAAACCAGCATTCTGAATCTGTGCCAGATTTATCACAGTCGCTGATCCTGAAAGACAAATCTGGTGTAGCTTTATACTGTCTAGTCTAAGTTTATGCAACGTCTTAGTTGGCTCACCTTGAGTCAGAATTATACGCAACAATTTTGGGGCATTTGCAGCGTATTCTGGTGCATTTAAGCCATTGCCCCTTTTTCTGAGAATCCTAATCCACGTGTCTAACAAGCTGAAAAATTTTAGCCCAAAATGCACATCTTTGGCCACATTGCACCAGAGATGTGCCACGTTTGCACTAGCATCTAGTCGCAAGCACAAAGGTAAATCTGGGCCAGAGTGTTCATTTTGCTGTTATTTCACTATATTCATTCCTGGACAATTTTAGTATTTCATTAATAATTAGGTAACCCTGGTGTTCACATTAAGAAACTATATATAAACTCTGATAAGGATCTTAGGACAAACGAATAACGTTCCTTTAATTAACAGTGATGAAATGTCTGCTAACCTCTGGTTTCTGAGTGGATGAAGAAAATGTACTTACTGCTGTTTTGTATTCACCACCAAATATAGTGAAAGCAGTTTTATGGAAATGTGGTATGGTCATATATAACCCTAAGTCCGGAGTCACTTGGACAGCGATTACAGTGTGACCTCACTGACTAATAGTATTATAAGCTACATTAGCAGCATTGTGGATAATATTAAACATATCATATCCGTATTCTGTCACCGCATGTTACATCATTTAATAAGCGCTGCTCCACCAATTCCTGCGCAGTTGGAATTTTTTCTTTAGCTCCCTCCGTTCCCAAGCAATAAGTGCTGTTAGTTTTGGTGTCTGATATGCTATTTAGGCTCTGTGCTGTCAGCTGGACAGTGACAGGCAAGATGTTTCACTATGTTCACAATTCTCTATCAAATCAAAAAGACAGAATCTTGTGCATTGACCATTTGCCATGCAACTAAAACACGTGTTTGGCTGCAGATTTCTTTAAAAACAGAATTTTGGGATACAGGAAGCAATACTGTTGCCATTTGGCTTGTGAAAAAACCTTAAAATATGCCTGACACCTGACATGACTAAATAAGCTTATATGATCACTAGCAAGTGTCAAAATAGATACTAAACCTGTTATAATAGAGCCAGAAAAAGAACTCAGTAGCCTGTTTTGTAGCTAGTTCAGAAATGTAATAGTATAGACAGCAGTGTGCGGATTTGGACGTTGGGCAAAAACTATGCCAATACTTGTGTGGGCATTTTCTATTAAATCTAATGGTAAATATAGAGATATTTTTGAAAGTCTCACCTACGACCCTGAAAGAACTGTTGAATACACTGAAGACACTTTCTCATTTCTTCACATTATTATATTGTGTGCTTTTTGGAAACCTTTTCTTGATATTTGCATAGATTATGATGATAAACTGTCTCCATTTTTATATTGGAATCCCCTGTAGCATGCCACTGCTAAGATGGGCCATCACAAGTACTGTATTCCTGCTATGACGTACAGTGAATGAGCTGCCTCAGGCAGACAATACTAATGTAAGAAGCAGCAGGGGAGGACATATTGTGACTTTCTGTGCAGCTTTTTAGAATTGTTTCCCTTGCTGTCAGTCAGCACTAAGTCTTCTTCTCCATCACTGACAAGATAGGACCAGGTGGTATGGTTAGCTCATCAGTTACTAACTCGGCCACTATCACCTTCCCCTGGTAGAAAACAGGAGTTATTCTTATATACCCAGAGCTGAAGTATTTATCATGTCACTCACTAACCCGTCATTCTTTTCCCAAGATGAACTGCTGTGAATGACAGCAGAATAAAATTCCTTTAATGAGTCTGGAATATAAAATGACATACAGAAGTAAAAAACATTCACCTTTTGTGCACTTTGAAAACCTTATATTTTGTAAGTCCCTCCTCACGTCAATCAAATCGGCGGCTTCTCCCTCCAAACAAGGTCATAAAAGAACAAACAGCTATGTTTAGCGGGCGACATATTGGCTGGATGTAACTCAGCTGCCGATTGATGAGTGTCATGGCCTCCTTCTGCATTGTCATTTATTGCTTACATAATATTTTTAAAGGGGTTGTTCACAAGAATGCTACTGTTGGTCTATGTTTAGCATAGGTGATCAATACCTGTTGATCAGCTGTTTGCAGTTACCACGCTGTACCAGAACTAGCAAAGCTCGGTACACATTGTAATGGCTAGAGAAGTTACTGCAAGCTCAGTCCAATTCAGATCGATGGGAGTGAGAGGGGATGCAGTATTTTTCCTAGCTGCTACAGTTTGTATGGGAACTGTGTTACATATAGTGCACCATGGCTCTGGTAAACAGAGATGGTAGGAGTCAGATCCCTGCTGACGGGCTATTGATGACCTATCCTAATGATTGGTCAATAAAAGTGCAGTATATTTATGGACTTACTGGTCCCATGCAGTGCATGCAAGAGTCACTGCTAAGGCTAGTGATTGAATACAGCAGTCACATGACTGATGTATGTGATGTCATGACTTCAGGATTGATACATAAAATTTTAAAGAGAAATTATTTTAAAAAATTAAAATTTTTGCTGCACAGTGAATACTGTACTTTTAATAGAAAGTATATAAAAATACTATATTTCTGTTAAAAATGTTAAAGGGAATCAAACAAAAGAAGCACCAGTGACCGCTGTTATCAATGGCGGTCACACTATACCACCACGTACTATAATATTCTGTGTACAGAAGCGATTATTGACAACACTCAGATATGTGTTATGTTACTCTATTGTGACCCCTGAGGAATTTTTGAAATAAAAGGAAACACATAGGTTTTTTTTTTTTATAACGGCATAGGAGTGGTGACTCTCTCCCTTTGCACTGTCTGGGCTGCCTGGAGATTTGAAGAACTGTTGGCGTGGCGTTAGGCCAGTAACCTCAGTGCTTGTCTCTCCTTTATTGTGGGCAGCATACCAGCTTGTTTGTGTGCATTGGGGATCTGAGTACCTCTCATGTATTTGAAATAGGGAGATCAGTTTGCAGATAGGGTCTGTTTATGCCCAGCTGCTCATGAGTGTGGCTTTTAGCGTTATCTGCTGGGACCTTTGCACTGGTGCTTCCTTTTTTTGATTCCCTTTAACATTTTTAACAGAAATATAGTATTTTTATATACTTTCTTTAAGTTGTGTGTTATCTTTATAAAATTGTTCCTTCACTGATTGAGCCTGTTGGCTAGATTTGCCTGTGAGCTATGTACAAAACAATAGGCGAAATATTTTGAGTCGTCTGTTAATCTACAGTGAATACTGTAGAAACAAATTCTACCCTATTCTGAGCTAATTTCCAGATTCCAAGTACAACATACAGAATATTACATGGTACTTTTAGTATAGAACAGTACAGTTTGTCCCACCAAAATAAGCCCCCATATAACTCTGGAAACAGAAAAATTAAAAACGTTACAGCTTTTGGTTATGACCTTCTGTTGCCCAACTTTCATAAACTCATGGACAACCCCTTTAACATAGCTGCTGAAACATTCCATAGGAAAAATGGAAAAAAAATATTAAATTCCCTTCAGAGGCAGAAAAGGTCTCTTTGTACCCAAGGCAAGGTTTGAGAACGTCCCCGTGACTCGCCCTCAGTCCTTAAAGTTCAACAAAGTTTAGAGTTTAAGTATGAAGTGGAGCTCTCATTGTCCCTTGGCAACTACAGCATTATTAGCAACTTGGACACAGTTTTTTTTTGTTGTTTTTTTTTTTTTGTCAAAGCTAAAAGTGGATTTAAAAGTAATAGGAAATATAAAAGAATGACTTACACCTCTCCCCATGGAATCCATTTTTTTGTTCCTTTTTATAGCTAAAAACTGTGTGATCACACAAACACAAACAGTGCTCTTGTTATTTTTATCAAAATGCAGCAAGCTCTAGGTATTGTATTTTTCTCAGGTGATTTGCCAAAGACTTCTCTAAAAGCAAAAAACACCTGAAAATAAAACGTCAAAAACATGAAAATCATGATGTTTTTTACAATCCCCTTATGTGTGAAGGAAGCTATAAGGGTACAAATCCCCATGGTACAAAAAAAAACAAAAAACTTTTATACACAATTATCAATATTTTTAATTAGCAAAATTTCCAGATGAATTATGTTTTGAATTTTCATTTCAGCTATTCAAATATTTCTCCCAGGTCAAAAAGGGATACTCCGCCTTTCCTCTATCAGTGTTAGCATATAGGACATCATTTGGGATAGCATGGGATCCTATTGTGGTGAAATGATCCTTTAAGCTCACACAGTCTTTTGTTATTTACAGTTTAATTATAAGTTGCACCATGAAGCGGCCATAAAACCCTGATTCATACCTCACATTTATATGCAGATCCATCTTATTTAAACAGTATTCCAAAACCTATTAAAATATTTTCCTCGCCTTGACATGTCCTTAATTAAAGACAATAGGTAAACACCTAAATTAATAAATATGGATATGTTTCTCACACACAATTTATGTAATATTCTAAAATGTATGGTATGATAACCATTTTATTTACTTATAGTTTACTTGCATGGGGTGAACTACTGTATCACTTTAATATACTGTAACTTGTCACCACTTCATAAAAAAGACTAAGAGAATAAGCAAATATTCAGTCAGATCTCAAAATTAATGTAAAGAAATCTGTACTGTTCTATGTAGGTGGTGCCCACCTTCTTAAAAAAGTAGGACCAGATACACCATGTGGAGTGTATTGGAAGTATTGGGACACCTACACATTATATCAACATGCATATGGAGTCCTCTGTCCCCAACAGCTAAAATATCTTTCACTCTCCTGGAAAGACTTTCTATAAGATTTGAGTGTGTCTGTGAAAATTGTAGTCTATTCATCCAGAAGAGCATTTGTGAGGAGAGCCACTGATGTTGCACAAGAGGACCTGGCTCACAATCTCCTTTATAGTTCAATACAAAGGTGTTTAATGGTTTTGAGGCAAGGGCTCTGTGCTGTCTAGTCAAGTTCTTCAACTCACAACTCAACCAATTATGCCTTTATGGACTTTGCTTTGTGGTCAGGGCAAGAAGAAACTACAACAACTGTGTCTGTTTAGGAGAACATGGGTACTGTGTACCAAGTGGTCTGTTAACTCGCCAAAGAGAAAGATAGCGCTGCAGAGCAGGGAATAAATGCTGGATTGGTGAGATTTGTGCAGAATGGCAAGTGATCCATCTTCAAGTTGTAAAGTGTCTTTCACCAAATTTGTTTGAGATTGAGTTTATAAAAGTGGAATTTTATTCTTGTTTAGTCAGGCAGTGCAGTGTTAATCTACTACTTCTGTCTACTCCTCTTCTTATATTTTTTACATGGCTTCTCTCATTTACCACACTATTCCCATATCCTTACGTGTATGAATATTAAATATTGTGATATAGCATGTCTAATAAAAACACCTAAGTAGTCTAGAAAACTTGCTATTTGTCATCATCTTATTGGAGGTGAAAGGTCCTCTTTAAAAGTCCAGCTCTTTGCATTAATTAGTAGCTGCTGCTCTATTGATTCTGGAACAATTGGAGTTTTTTCTCTTGCCCCCACCGATCCTGAGCAATCAATGCTGTTAGTTTTGGTGCTTGATATGCTGTTTAGTCTCTGTACTGTCAGCAGGGCGGTGTCAGACAGGAGCAGGCAAGGGGTGTGATTGAAGCTCTGAATCACAAACTTCAGCCTGACACTGCACTTCTGACATTACAGAGCTTAAATAGCATATCAGACATTAAAACTACCTTTGCTTGTTGCTCGGGAACGATGGGGGCTAGAGAAAAAATTCCAAATCAGTGGAACGGCGCCTATTCATATATGCTATGAACTTGAATTGCTGGAGGTGGTGAAAGGTCCTCTAAGTTAACCATTAAAAGGTAGCAATGATTGAGCACCCTCAGTTTTTATCTTCTGTAATTACTGGTCAACACAGCAATGCTTGGGAAAAATTTAGCCTAGTGTCAATTGTATTAAAGGTCAGTAAGTTCACATATATATCCTGAAATACAGTGTATCAAAAACGTCAGCTTTAGACTGCAACAGTTAAAAATAAGGATTCTTTGATTTGAATTTTACGACAATTGTTCTCAGTGGACTTCAATATTGACTAGCACCTAAAAAACAAGATCTCTGCAAGGACATATCTGTACCTCTTTGCAGAGACAAAGTGATTGTGCAGCTGCATTACCATCCCTACCTTCCCAATCACAGTCTACACAGCTTTGAGAGCTGCCATGATGTGGCTCTCCTTCTGGCATGGTGGTCATTTGACACGCTGGGGCCTGGGAACTGTAGTTGCTACTGGGTCCAAGAGGACCCAGATCACCTCAGCAGTGTAGCTTAGCTGTATTTCTTCTGTAACTGGGGATAATGTATTAAAAATGTAAAAAAAAAAAAAAAAAAAAAAAAGACGTTTCACCATCTTTTATGTTTACATTTTCAAGAGTATATATAAAAAAAGAACTAAAGTTGCAAAAAATAACAAAAATAAAGCCCTATTTATCACTGGAAAAAAAAAGACAAAAAAATGATTTGAATATTCCAAACAAAAACTTGCTATAGCCCTCAAAACGACAAGTCCAAAAAAAACAAACAGAAAAGTGTCCAGTCCTGAACCAGAGAAAATGGCCCGTGGTTAAAGGGGTTTTCCAGGACAATGACTTTGATTGCTGTGGCATCTTCTCTGCTTACCAAGCACAGGCCAATAAATCCAGCAGACACCTGGACCACGTTTCTCAGTTAAGACTCAGTGATGTAAATAAGGCTTTACTATATTGCAACAAACCATGTAGAGAGCAGAGCAAGCTCTGTTGATTTGTGAAAGCATGGTGGGACAAAAAAAAGGTTAAGAAAGTATTAACAAAGTATAAATGATAAACAAACAAGTGTCTGTCATTGTGTACTTGGATGAACTTTTGATTGATTGGAATAATCGTTGATTATGTAGATAATCTGTTTTTCCTTAGTCCAAACAGCAGCGCGGACTAAGGACAGGCGGAATTTTTAATTTACATAATTAAGTGATACTCCCCAATAAGAGGCCAACGAGACCTCCCCTCACTGTGTTAGTTATAAAGCATAAAAAGAAAAAACAACAATCCTTCCTAAAGCGGGGGGAAAGCTTGTTCTGCTGTTCGAACTAAGGAAAAACAGATTATCTACATAATCAACGATTCCCCTTACATCCAACAGCAGCACAATATGGGGACGTAGCAAGTAGATCCCCTAGGGAGGGTTCTCACTCACTACAGTACTGTATGAATGTCCAAAGGCAGTAGCCTCTGAACTATGGACATCTAACTGATAGTGTTTAACAAAGGTTAGTTGGTGGTGACCAAAAACGGCCGCACAAACTGCTCAAAAAGCCAGACCGACTCTCAGCCTAGGAGGCCGACACAGCCCTTTGATAAACTTGGGTGTTAACCCGAGCAGAAGAAATTTAAATTAAGAGGATTTTCCAATCTTCTGAATGACTATGTACGCAGAAGATAAATTTTGGAGACACCATACTATATCCAGAGTATGGAGTTTTCCCCCTTCCTTGGAGGAAAGAGCTGGGAAAGAAAATTGGTAAGGAGACCACCTGGTTAATATTAGCCCGAGAGGGCACCTTAGGGTTAAACCTAGGAAAAAAAAAAAATATATGGCTCTTTAGAAAAAAAAGCCTGCAACTCTCGTATTCTTTTAGCTGAGGTGATAGCTAGCAAAAAAGGTGGTTTTGTAAGCCAGAAACTTAAGATCCACCTTCTCAAATGGTTCCAATGGAGGGCCACAAAGGCCATAAAGAACTGTGGATAGATCCCAGAGTGGAACGGGAGCTGCAACCACTGACCTAAATCTCATAGCACCCTTAAGAAATTCTGGGAATTAAGGGGTTCAGAGACAATCTTTTGCTTAAACAGGTGAATAGGGCTGAAACCCGTACCTTCAATGTGGCAGGGGAAAAGGCCCTTATCCAAGCGGTCCTGAAGAAAATTTTTGAATCACTCTCGTAGAAGGATTCGAACTATTCACTTCCTGTCTGGAGAACCACTCCTTGAAGATATTGCCTATGCTTAGGTAGCTTTTATTGGTGGATTCTGCTCTTGCATAGAAAAAAGGTCTTCAGGACGACTTCTGACAGTCCTCTAGGGACTGAGCAATCTTCAGGCTTTCAGGTTGAATCTCCTCAGATCCTGGCACTTCTGAGTTCCTTGGGAAACCAGGTTCTGGATTGGGGGAAGTCTCTACTGTAATAGATCCCTCGAATCATGAGCATGAGTTGGGAACACCAAGCTCTTTTTGGTTATCACAGAGGCTTGGACCTCCAAGGGATGGACAGGGCATCCACTGCCAAGGATAGTCCTCCTGATGCAGTGAGCAGAACGTCTCTACCTTGGCGTTGATTCTGGTCACCATAATGTCTACTTCTGGAAGACCCCACTTCAGTGTGATATGGTGGAACACTCTTGATTGAGAGACCATTCTCCTGATACGGTAAGACCCCGACTCAACTGATCCACTACTATGTTCAAGGAGCCCTTGATGTGAACTGCGGAGAAATGGGTCAGATCTTTCTCTGCCCAGGTGAAAATCAGACCTGCCTCCCTGAGGGGAGAATTATCTAGTGCCTTCCTGTTTATTACGGTCACCAAGTTGACTGACCGGATCTTGACAGCTCTTCCTCTGAGAAGAGGAGAAAAATGGAAACGTGCCAAGTGAACTGCTCTGAGTTCCCTCCAGATGGATGATGTCATCCTTTCTAGCCTGCTCCAGACTCCTTGTACGGTTTTCTCGTACAGATGGGCTCCTCATCCTGAAAAGGATGTATCGGTCAACAGGGTCCAAAGAGGTTGGACAGTGGACATCCGACTTTCAGGTGTATCACCAATTGAGAGAAAGACGGGTTCTGGGAGAAAGTCTGATCCTCTTGTCAAGACTCAGAGGGCCATGATTTCAGACCCCTAGTACTTCCGACTGGAGGGGACGTATGCCATAAAGTCCAAGGGACTGAATTGGCTAAGGCTGACATGAGGCCAGGACTCTCATAATTGTTCTGATTAACATCTGACACGTCTTGAGAAGATATTATTATTTATTTTGGTAACCTATATAGCGCCATCATATTCCGCAGTGCCTTCACAGACATTGACAGATATAGGGCACTGTCCCATATAGGACTTACAATCTACATTCCCTATCAGTATGTCTTAGGAAAGTGGGAGGAATCCGGACCCCCCCAGAGGAAATGGGTGTGGGGAGCCAAGGAAATGCCGAAGGGCAGGGCCGCAAACTGGAAATGTCACCTGTGGGCGGCAATTGATACAGCAATTCTCAGATACCTTCTGTGAGGAGGATAACTGGAACTTGTAAGTACGCATCCTTTAGGTCGATAGTGACAAGGACATTGCTTTGCAGAAAGGATGTGAACAACTTCCCGATGTCCCTTTGGAAACGCTCTTCCATATGAAGAGACTTAGATATATTAGGACTATAACATATATTGGTAGCGGGAAGCCTGGAGAGTAGACTCCAAACTTACTTTTGAGGGGGGACCTTTCCCAAGGCCCCCCTGCCCAGGTATTCCAGAATTGAATTTTCCAGTATAACCTGCTCCAGTGCAGGAAGAAAACGGGTTGCGAAGAATCTGTCTTGTGGCGGACGAAGAAATCGTCCGCATAACCCCGCTGTACTTATCTGCAAGACCAAAGTTCTTGGTTCTTCTCCTGCCAGAAGGAGAGAAAAAAATGGGAGAGACATCCCCCCAACAGGAGTACTTGCCGCCACAGGAGGTGAAAAGTTGGCATCAAAGCCAGGCTTCTTTCTGTCCCCTTCCTTGGGGAACTTACGTCCAGCCCCTCTGGACTGATATCTAGCACGCCTCTGATATTGGAACGTAGATTGAGGCGGCTGCTGATAACTTTTGCCCCGGCCAGAAGGTCCTGCTTTCCCTTTAAGAGACTGCAGAAGGCACTTATCCTTTTAATCACAAGACCTTCCATGATGTCATCCAGGCCTCTGCTAAAATGTTTACCCAGCTCAAGGGTAGGGAGCATACGTTATACTTGGATGCGTTGTCCGCTCCCAGAGGTTTCAACCATAATGGCCTCCTAGCAGCTGTAGAGAAGGCCCTAGATTTGGCAGGCATCTTGACCTGGTATACGGAAACTTCTGCTAGATACTCTCTTATTCGCTACCTCATTGGAGGCGATGTCCACAGAAGCCTGAGCAGAGGCCGAGGATTAAGCCTTCCTAAGGGTACACTCCAAGCGACTATATATAGAGATCTTCAGATTGCCTGTCAAAGCTTTATCCAGTGTCGCGTCCACTTGGAAGGCCCTAGGCCTCCTATTGGTGGAACTAGAGGCTTTCCCAAGTTCAGCATCATGGTCGCTGACCAGATGGACTTCAGCAGCCTAGGCATCCTTACCAAGAGGCCTGCAGAGATTTAGCGAAGTGTCTTCATCAAACGAGTACATCACATTGAGTATGTGAAATTCCTCTTCTGATGGAACTGACTGAGGATGTCTCAGTACAAAGCTTCTTGAAAAATTGATTTCCGGATTTCTATCCTGCTTCTTAACCCACACAATTACATCACGAATGGACGAATCCTCAGATGGGGTCCCATGGTATTGGCGAAATCGAGTTTAATCTTAATAACAGGCAGAGGGATGTCGTACTCTGTATAAGTGGATATTTCAGCTTAGAGGACCTTTACCTCATTAAGTCGCCGCTGACACCGAAAGCAGTCAGAACAGTATAAAACAAAAGTGTACAGCCTATCAGAGAGACAAAATTAGGAAGAAGGTTTAAATAAGTAGGGAGAAGACCATACTTACCCATAAAACTTATATACACAAACTTTTTAAGAGACCCTTAACAACGGTGTCTTTAATACCGCTACAGCGGTAAAAGAGAATGGCCTAAACTAGACCGGCAGCGCAATCCAGCGCTACTGGGAGAAGGCTACAGAAGTTTAACAGAAAAAAAGGGATTCAGGAAAACAGGACCTGCAAAAAAGGTTTCGGAACCTGAAGTGACAAAATCACTTCCCCCGGTTTAAAAACCGTTCTCCCTCTTGCTCCCTCTTTGCTTTAATTCCACTGCTATAAGAAGTGCGATGTGTCTTTGTGGCAGACTGGAATAGAACAATAACTGCAACAGAAGGGCAGTGTAGGGAACTTGTGTCTGAGACGCTGTCATCAGTTGAAACTGAGCACAAACACCTGAAGCATAAGCTCTGCTGAAGAGCTCAGCCAGGCAGGAGATGCATAGAGGTTTATTTTAACCCTGCAATACAGCCTTCAAGTTCAGAAACAGACACATACTGAATGCACAGCCTGCCCAGCCAACAACATCTCAGCCTGAAATCAGACAAGGGCAGGTACACCCAGCCCAGAACGGCCACAGACAGAGAGCACAGCAGGGAGAAACAAGGAAGCCTCAGGAGTAAAAAGCTCCCAAGGAAAAAGATGAACAGCTGAAAGAGGAGAAAAAAAGGTTACAAAAATGTAGTTAACCCCCAAATCCTTAGGAAAAAATGGGAGGACAAAGAGCCTCCCTCCACCTATCCAACACACAGGACAGAAAAACACAGTGAGGGGAGGTCTCTTTTAGGGGAGTATCAATTAATTAATTATGTAAAATTAAAAATTCTGCGTGTCCTACCAGGACAGAGGGGCAGAGATACCCCATATTGTGCTGCTGTTGGACGTAAGGGGAATATTCATTCCAAATGTTTGATAGAATGAATGAATGAATTAATTAATTAATTAATATTTTGCTGTGAATATGTCAAAATATGAAACAAATACAGAATCTGAGTACGACATATGACCCTGACCCAATTGAAAGAGGATTTTGCAAATTTGAAGGCAGCAATAATGGTTACTGATTCAGAAGATATTTTGACTACATGCTATAAAACGGTGTCCATTTTGACACCCTAATCCATTTTGACAAAAAAAGAGATTGGTGATTTAAAAAGTTAAATAGGCATGTACCTTTTTAATAGGCATGAAAGGGCAGGAGAAAAAAAAAATTAAGTCCAAAAAGGAAAGGAAAAATTGGTATAAATGGTTAAATACAATCTGATGACCTATTCAAGTGAGTGGGAGCTGAACTGCAATAGCTTGACACAGCCACTATACAGTGTACATAGATGTCTGCTCTGGTTCAATACATTGTGCAGATATCAGCTGATTGTAGGTGTGTCAGGTGTCAGACCCCCACAGATGATAGGCCATCAGTATTTACTCTTGGACTATCCCTTTAATTTATGGGCTTGTATTACTGATGTTGCATCCGTTAAACAAACATTCATTGAGCTATTATCACACTACGGCGTGTTCTGAAATAGCCACTGACCTACAAAATAATGAATGATTGCTACATCACATATAAAACACACATATATAGTCTAGGGAACCGACATACTTTCCTGCAAAGCTTTTTATTTGTTTTAATCTATCCTTGATGTCAGCAGGTCCTGGAGGACTTTATATTCAAACAGATCTTTTTATAATGCTGATAATGTCGATGATACAAGTTCAGATAATATAAAGATTAAACATAATGAGGAAGAGTTCATATCAGGTAACATATTAGATATTGTAGGTTGGCAGCTTTCAACCTACAACATCTAAAAATTTAGTCAATATTGAAGTCAATATTAAATATGGCTGGTTTTAAAAACGATATAAAAAAACAATATAATTCCCAGAGAATTTTCACATTATGAATCAGAATTAGGAGAGAACATATAAACCAAGAAATAACAGAAAACTTTACTTAATTTTTGTCAGAAACTATATAAGCTCATGGAAGACAGTAATATCACTCAACCCACTACTGATCAAGGCTTTTGAGGGGAAGCTATGTCTCCTGCCTTTAATTCATCTAGCAGCACATTATCACATGACCGCCATGGTGATCTACGTAAATATATCTTTTTGGTACAGTAAGTAATTTAGAAGGTAGGGGGGGGGGGGGGGGGAGTAGCTTAGCTTAGAAAGATCGGTTTACCTCAGACAACCCCTTTAAGCAACTCCAGGCTCAGACAGGTGTTAGGATTGACACTGGGTATGTCCCCTTGTACTTGTCAAATGGATTTGTCCCTACGCACTGATACTATCGGACTGTGTAGTGACACATGCTCTTCAAGGAGAATGATAACATTCAGTTGTCAGTAAGGTCTAGGCTACCCAGAGGGTTTTTGTGGAATACAAGCAGTTATTATGACAAACATGTCAGGAATGGTCACACCTCCTCTATAAATTCTGTGACTCACAAGTAACATCTTCTCAGATTGTAAATGTTCTCTTTCCTTTTGTTCTTTTGTAAGAGACAGCCAATGTTGTCTTAAGCTTCATTTGTCTGTATAAACTGTTAATGTTGAATGTATTTCTGTGATTCTGTTCCTTTAAGACAGCAGCCATTATAATTGTGACATGATGCTGGAGTGAGACCCCCCCCCTTTTATGTCAGCCTGCCTGTTCTGCAGACAGAGTGTGAGCAGAGAAGCAGGAAGTGACGAGACAAAGAGCAGCAGCCATCTTGGCAAGTGTTGTATTGAACTGGTGTGGAGATTTTTCTGTACAGCTAAGCTGTATCTTGGTCCAGAGACAAACAGAGTGTAAAGAGACAACAGGACTAGTGAGTCCACGTGAAAGGAACTGTGCTCAGTGGCTGATCAGTGAGACTGACATTGTGACTGTGTATATGGATACCACAGATAGAGACTCGCAGTGCTGTTGATGTACTGGACGGCACCTGCTAAATCCCGGCTTACATCCCAGCTCAGTGTATGGATTCGGCAGGACTGTCAGTGTGCTGAGTGGAATCTGCTGTTGGATTACATTGCATTCAGTTGGTTTCCCTGTCTGTTAAAGAGGACTTCATTTCTCCCAAGATCCTGATAACAGTGAGGAGAGGACGCTTCACTATAAAAGAAAGGACCGACTTTGGGCCCCACCGCGCGCTTCTACGGACTGTAAGCGGTCCACCTGGACCACTGGGGAAAAGGGGGTGCACCCAAATGTGAAGTCAGGGTCAGTTAGGGATAGTTTTGAGTATATTGTTCATTCAGTGTCCATACTGCAGAAGTGGACAGAATAAAAGTAGAAACCATTGCAGAATTTGCCTTGAAATTGTTCATGCTATATTGTATATTTTGCTTGTCTTTAGCCCTGTCATTTTACCTTTAACTAGCCTTTATTAACTTATAGTAAATATATTTTTTTTTCTTGAACTACCGCGTGTGCGTTCATTTCTGGTTGCGGAGTCCAAACCACCTGCCTTGCTCTCGGTTCACAAATTGGCGTAGTCGGCAGGATCTCTTCTTTGGGCTCCACAATGCTGACGTGGTCAGGCAGGGGCTTCTTGGGGCCAATCTTTCCACTTGGATCCCATGGGAGCATGATCTTCACCTTGATGCCCAACACACCCTGTCTGAGCAGGACGTGGCGCACTGCTGTATCCACATAGTAGTTGACGGGGTCCCCGCTGTGAATCATCAGGCCATCCACAAATTTCATGGACTTGGCTCTCTGGCCTCTCAGTTTGCCAGACACCACGACCTCGCAACCCTTGGCTCCGCTCTCCATGATGAAACGCAGGACACCATAGCAGGCTCTCCTCACGGCCAGACCTCCCAGGAGCTTGTAGCGCAGGGACTCTGCTTGGGCGATGGCGCACAGACCCCTTGTGGCGACTTTCTCTGCGTACAGTTCTACGCTGCCCTCAGGAAAGCCGAACCTCTTCTGTACGACAGCAGTCAGCTCACGGATACGGCGCCCCTTCTCACCGAGGACGTTCTGGGTCCTGGTGGCAAGAATGATGATTTCTGTCCTTGTTGGGGTGACGCGGACCTCCACGCCAGAGTAGCCATCTTCAGCCAACTCCCGGGTCAGGAACTCATTCAGCTCAGCTTTGAAGATGCCGTCAGCGACGAACTTTCTCTTCTTCGAGATCTGCACCGCCATCTTGCTCCGGGCGTAGTCGGCAGGATCCGCTTACCAGAATGGACGGTGACGCACCCGTTCGGGAGAATGGTGCTGGAGGAAGAATGCCAGCAGGGGCTATAATAAGTCAGTTAGCTAAATTTGATGGCAATAATATGTCAGTGAGTATGTGGGTAGAACAGATACGAATGATACAGCGAATGTACCAGACCGCACCAGAAGTACTAGTAGAGCTAGCAATATTGACATTACAAGGGGATGCTAAGACCACGGTGATACTGAGGCCATTTGAACAAAGGCAGACATTTGAGCAAGTAGTCCAGATTCTAGAAACCATCTATGGAGAAACTGCATTGCTGGGGTCTCTGCAGGCTCGGTTCTTCCAGAGGGTACAACAGGAGAATGAAAGCCTTCCCCAATATGCAAATGCCCTACAAGAACTGCTCCGAGATATTCAAAGGAAGGAAAGAGGGGGCTCGCCAGCCTTCTGTAACCCTGATCGGACTCTCCGTGACCAGTTTGTCCTGGGGATACGTGACGGCAGTTTAACTGTGACTATGCAGGATTTTATACGACGAGAGACTGATGCTAAATTCCATGATGTACAGGTAGAGGCCATCTCCCGTGCCAATAGTATGGTCCCGAGGCCGCAGACCGCAGTTGGAGTTACTTTGTCACAGGGGGCTAGTTCTGGCTCAGAGACAGTAGAAAAAGGGACGGTTAAAGAAATTCTCACAGTAATGCAGAAACTGCAAGAACAAATGGAACACTTGCACACTCGTTGTGATGAGCAGTCTATGAAAATTGCAGACTTCCAGAAGACTGGAGATGAAAGGGTGAGCCATCCACACCCAGCAAGTCAGAATCACCCACCACCCCGCTGGAGGGGTGAGGATAGGACCTACCGAAGGGGTCCAAATCATTTAGTGCAGTGCTCAGGAGAAATCGAAGGGGCTTACCGAAGGGGCCCAAACAGATGGCCAGAACGACGGGGGGATACGCTGCTGGGAGTGTGGACGGATGGGCCACGTTGCTGCTAGATGTCCAGAGCAGCGACAAACTTATGAGAGACCGCCGTTAAACTGAAGTCCCCTGCTGCTGAAGGGCGTGTAGTAGGGGAGACTGACAAGGAGACTATGTGGGGAGAATGCCCTGATGATGACCTGATCGCTGCAAGTCCTGTCATACAGGTGGAAATGGAGGGTATTCCGGTTACCGGGATGATTGACACGGGTTCCCAAGTAACGACCTTGAGTAGAGACTGTTATGAACGGTACTTCCGGCAACATGTGAAATATGATCCCCATACATTCGTACGAGTGGTCGCAGCTAACCAGTTACCAGTTCCGGTCGTGGGAGTGGCCTGGATGAATGTCCGGGTATGTGGCCAAGATCTAGGTAGGAAAGGCATTGTGGTGGTACAGGAGTCACAGGAAGTAAAGGTCCCTGTCATTTTGGGGATGAATGTGTTAAAAGAATTAGATCAGATCCTCTTTGAAAAGAAAGGTCACGGTTATTGGAAAGAAACCACCACCCATCGGCCTACTCAAACAGCTTTCCAGCGGCTGATCCGGACATGTGGCTTACAGAAAAGTTCAGATGCACAGTGTCCTCTGGCTCGAATTTCAGTTCCTTTGCATACAAAAGTTACACTGCCACCCAGTCGGGAGACAATAGTGTCCATGCCCGTAGGCAGCTGTCGGAAACTAGAGGGCATAGCTGTGTTGGTAGAACCACTGCAGGCAGCCGAAGGAGGTGTTGATCCGCTAGTGGCCCGTTCCTTGGCAATAGTTCGCAATGGAAGAGTACCACTTCGATGTGTAAACACTCAGGACCAGAGTGTGGACCTGACCCCAGGGAGGCTGCTGGCTAACATCTATGTGACTCCGGAGGAAGTAAGGAAAGTAACTCCAATGCAGCTGAAGCCGACTGAAAGGGATGAGTGGACCGTAACTGTGTCCATGGGAGAAGATGAGGAACCCACCTCTGAATGGAATGGCTGTGCAATTCGAGAACAGATGAAGATGGATGTAAGTTCATGTTCTCTGGAATGGGTGCAGAAGGTAGATGAGCTGTTGTGGGAGAACCAAGCCACCTTTGCACGGTATGCTGAAGATTTTGGATGTACCACAGGGATCTACCATGAGATTCCCACAGGAGACACCCCTCCAATTAGAGAGCGCTACCGACAAATTCCTCCACAGTTGTATCAGGAAGTGAAAGAACTGTTAGCTAAGATGCTACAGGGTGGGATCATCCAAGAAAGCCAGAGTCCCTGGGCGGCTCCTGTGGTGTTAGTAAGAAAAAAAGATGGGTCCATCCGATTTTGCGTAGACTATCGGAAGTTAAACGCTTGCACCGTACGAGATTCCTACCCCTTGCCACGGATTGAGGAGTCCCTCTCAGCGCTAGGGAGAGCCCGGTACTTCTCCTCACTAGATCTGGCTAGTGGGTATTGGCAGGTGCCGATGGCCACAAAAGACAAGGAGAAGACGGCATTCATCTTGCCCATGGGACTATACGAATTTAACCGGATGCCCTTCGGGTTGACAAATGCACCCGGAACGTTTCAGCGGTTGATGGAGAAATGTCTCGGTGACTTCAACTTTGAGTTCACTCTCATCTACTTGGATGACATTATAGTGTATTCTGCGACCTTTGAAGACCATCTCCACCAGTTGGGGCAAGTATTTCGAAGATTGCGGGAACATGGGCTCAAATTGAAACCCAGTAAATGTCGGTTGTTCCAATCTGAAATTGATTACTTGGGTCACCGCGTATCAGGAGAAGGGGTGAGACCATCAAGAGACAAGATAGCGGCTGTTCAAGATTGGCCGATACCGACTACCCTGCGAGAAGTGAGGGCGTTCCTTGGAGTAGCCGGTTACTATCGACGGTTTATTAAGGATTTCGCCAAGGTAGCAGCACCACTTAATGCTCTCCTACGAGGCACATCCGGTGGTCCAAAGAATCGGTCCGTGAAGTGGGGACCTGAACAGGAACAAGCCTTCCAGGCATTGAAGGATGCACTGACAACAGCCCCAATCTTGGCATATGCTGATTACCACTTGTCGTTCCAGCTATATACAGATGCAAGCCTGTATGGTCTTGGAGCAGTGCTTTCCCAGCTTCAGGATGGCCAGGAGAGGGTCATAGCGTACGGCAGCCGGTCTTTGAGAGATTCTGAAAGAAACCCCGAGAATTATAGTTCATTTAAATTGGAGCTGTTGGCACTGGTATGGGCCATGACCGAGAAATTCTCTGAATATTTGACCGGTGCTGAAGTTTTAGTACTGACTGACAACAACCCACTAGCTCACCTGGAAAATGCCAAGCTCGGGGCGTTAGAGCAGAGGTGGATAGCCCGAATGTCTACATTCAATTACCGCATTAAGTATCGGTCCAAGACAGAGAACCAGAATGCTGACGGACTTTCTAGGGTAACTGCCCAGACCCCCACAGAAGACGTGGATCATGAGTTGGAGCATGTGGAGGTGCCCGATTTCAGCAGATTTTCACAGGCCTTGACCGCCACTAATCAGTTTGAGATGGAGGGGACTGAAATGGCTCCTTTCTTTGGTCCCTCACGACAGGAATGGGCACAGATACAACAGACCCATGAGGGGCTGGCGCAGATGATCAAGTGTGTTGAGAAAGGCCAGAAGCCCTGTAGAGAGGAAAGAGAACGACTGACACGTGAGATATTATCTGTTTTGAGTCAGTGGGAAAAGTTGGAGATGAAAAATGGAGTGCTATGCCGAAAGGTCTATTTACCTTCTGAGATCGACATTCGATACCAAATTGTGGTGCCTAGTGAACTGGCTCGCTCCTTGGCAGTTGAGGCTCATAATAAGAATGGACATTTTGGTCATGAGAAGACCTTTCGTTGGTTACAGCGACTGATTTACTGCCCTGGTCTTCGTCAAATGGTCGAAGAAGTATGCCGCAGCTGTCGAACTTGTGAGATCCATAAGGCAATAGAACAGAGAGCTCCCCTGCAAACCATCGTGACCCAGGAACCTTTAGAAATCGTCATGATAGACTATCTAATGGTGGGCCCATCCAATAGCGGACACCAGTATTGCCTCGTAATGGTGGATCACTTCACCAAATTTGCGGTGGTAACCGCCACCAAGGACCAGACAGCTGAGTCAGCAGCTCGTGCTCTGTGCCAAGATTTCATTCGAGTATATGGGTGCCCCCAACGCATCCACTCCGACCAGGGCGCCTGCTTTGAGGGACACGTAATGAAAGAAGTTCAACGTATCTACGGGATAAAGAAGTCGCACACGACTCCATACCACCCTCAGGGAAATGGAGCCTGTGAAAGATTCAACAGAACTCTGCTACAGATGCTGCGGACTCTGGAGGAAGACAAGAAGTTACAGTGGCCTCAGTTCTTGTCTGAAATGGTGTGGGCCTATAACAATCAGGTCCATTCTACAACGGGGTACTCTCCTTATACACTTCTCTTTGGGCGGTCTGGGCGAAGTATAGGAGAATTACAGTTGAATGATGTGGATGGGTTCCCTCCGAGGGATCCAACCTCTTGGGTGCGGGCGCATCGGCAGAGACTTGAGACGATCCATCGATTGGTGCAGCAGCGCCTGCAAGAACATCCCCATCCTGATAAGACCCCAGTGCAAGAAGCACCATTGCAACCAGGCGACCTGGTGTTAGTTCGTGTCAAGAAACCCCAAGGGAAATTGGAAAGCAGATGGGAGGCTTTGCCGTATCGTGTTGTTGGCCGCAAGTATGCGAATGGGCCAGTGTACCAGGTCCAGAAAGAAGGAACTGATTGTGTTCGAGTACTTCACCGAAATATGTTGCGCCTGTGTCATTCTGAAGGGACAAATCACGATGGGCCTGCCAATGTGAATGAGCTCCCACAGTCAGAGAATGGAGGTGCGGAATGGGCCTCCGACGAGGAGGATGATTGTTGGCCGATCCCTGCTCCTGGGGATGTTCCACCTGTGACTACTGTATCTGCGGCCTGTGCCCCCTCTGGTGCGGAATCCGCTGGTCCTTCTCAGCCCATAGCTGCAGCACCCCATAATATACCACCGGTCCTCAGACGGACCACTAGGCCAAATGCTGGTATTCCCCCTGTTCGGTATGCGCAGGATGAGTTTGTTTGGCCTGCCATACATCGGTATACTACCACCCTGTGCATAAAAGTACAACCCTCTGGATATACAGTCATAGGCAGGGACTGCCAATCTTAAAGTGGGGGGGAATATGTAAGAGACAGCCAATGTTGTCTTAAGCTTCATTTGTCTGTATAAACTGTTAATGTTGAATGTATTTCTGTGATTCTGATCCTTTAAGACAGCAGCCATTATAATTGTGACATGATGCTGGAGTGAGACCCCCCCCCTTTTATGTCAGCCTGCCTGTTCTGCAGACAGAGTGTGAGCAGAGAAGCAGGAAGTGACGAGACAAAGAGCAGCAGCCATCTTGGCAAGTGTTGTATTGAACTGGTGTGGAGATTTTTCTGTACAGCTAAGCTGTATCTTGGTCCAGAGACAAACAGAGTGTAAAGAGACAACAGGACTAGTGAGTCCACGTGAAAGGAACTGTGCTCAGTGGCTGATCAGTGAGACTGACATTGTGACTGTGTATATGGATACCACAGATAGAGACTCGCAGTGCTGTTGATGTACTGGACGGCACCTGCTAAATCCCGGCTTACATCCCAGCTCAGTGTATGGATTCGGCAGGACTGTCAGTGTGCTGAGTGGAATCTGCTGTTGGATTACATTGCATTCAGTTGGTTTCCCTGTCTGTTAAAGAGGACTTCATTTCTCCCAAGATCCTGATAACAGTGAGGAGAGGACGCTTCACTATAAAAGAAAGGACCGACTTTGGGCCCCACCGCGCGCTTCTACGGACTGTAAGCGGTCCACCTGGACCACTGGGGAAAAGGGGGTGCACCCAAATGTGAAGTCAGGGTCAGTTAGGGATAGTTTTGAGTATATTGTTCATTCAGTGTCCATACTGCAGAAGTGGACAGAATAAAAGTAGAAACCATTGCAGAATTTGCCTTGAAATTGTTCATGCTATATTGTATATTTTGCTTGTCTTTAGCCCTGTCATTTTACCTTTAACTAGCCTTTATTAACTTATAGTAAATATATTTTTTTTTCTTGAACTACCGCGTGTGCGTTCATTTCTGGTTGCGGAGTCCAAACCACCTGCCTTGCTCTCGGTTCACACTTTATCTAGCCCAGATCACCTAAAGACTGCAGAGTTTCCTGCAGAGACATTTTTGGCCCTTAAACAAAAACAAACAAAAAGACGAATAACGAATACAGTTCCCAGACCCACCTAAATAAACACACACCTTCAAACCGGACCTTCTAAGCAAGACAAGATCATCTAAATAAATTCAGACCCCTAAATACAGACCTTAGACCAGGTTACATGTGCTTACCCAACATTTAACACTTTCCTTATCTGCTTCCCCATCTGACTTCAGGATCTGCACAGATATGGTTATGTGACCTAATAGGACGCTTGTCAGCATCATGTTAACAAGCAGAATACATTGCAAAAAATATGTATTGCAGTGTAATTATGCAAACTTCCTAGTTGTCAAGTCTCATGGTAGGGCTAAAATGTAAAATAAATTTAAATGGAAAAATAGTTAAGAAAAAAGCACAAAAACCCCTTTGACAAAAAAATACTTTATTCTATAAAGAATCAGGAACCAATGAAACATAAGTATAATTGATATCACTGTGTCTGTACGAATCCATACTGTATAACTAATGCATTTTATTTCCTGCATGATGAATGCCTTAAAAAACTAAAAAAAAAAAAAAAATTACTGTTCGGTCACCTTGTCTTCAAAAACCAACTGGCCTCAGCAATCATGTGCCATTTATGTATACATCACCGCTTGAGGCCCTTGATGGGCTTGTCATCGGCGGTGGTCAGACATGTACTGTAGCTCTGTCTTATCTCCCTGATCTTCTTGTACATGGACAGCAGAGTGACTCCTGCATATATGCAAACTCCCTATGAGGTGTAAGTTTTACGATGAAATCAAAAGGACACAAGGTTGTACAATAACAAGTATGTAATAGCACAATATCTAGACACCGAAGCTTTGTTTTAAAAAATCCAAATGAAAAATTGTTATGGTTCATAAAAGAGTAAATGAATGTTTAATTGTGGAACAACGCCTTTAATAAGAAATTGCATATATGGAAATATTTCATATACACTTTAATCCATTGTAGATAAATTTCACAAAAGAATTGTCTTTTAAACAATGAAATTGTATACTTCTCCATGATACGTTTTATTCTCCTTATTATTCTTTGTTTTGCAGTTTGTAAGAGAACATCTAGTGCAGATGCCATTAGAGGATTACATAACCTGGCTTCAGGCTCGATTGACTTCTTCACCATCAAGTAGAGCTCAAAGTGCACCACCACAGAGATGACCTCAGCAAGTCTGTATAATAATGCATCACCAGCAGCCAAAGAGAAACCCTACACCACTTTGAACACATGGAGTTTTGTTCTTGATTTTTTTCTTTTCTTAGTGCTTTTTTGTGTTTTCAATGATGACAGGGTTATGTGTTTTCATCTTTTATAAATATTTGATTTCTACTTTTCTATAAACTATGCAATGCAGGCACTGTTTACAGATGCTGTAAGCTTATTTTAATTCTTCATGAGATGACTAAATATGTATCTGAGCTGTTTGCTTAGTTGAGACAACTGCCAAGTGTCCTAATAGGAAGTATCACGTTGGCTGCATTCACAAGATGCTTGGCCGTACAGTTGCCAGTATAAGTCTGGAGGTAAAAAAAGAAAAACAGTATTCAAATGTATACTGTACTGCAGTGTTTCCCAACTTTTTGTACTTTGTAAGCCACATTGAACTAAAAATGGGATGCATTAAACATGGAGAAAAAAAAAATGTTATGTAGAAAATAGGAAAGGTTTCCATTGTGTATATCAGTGCTAATGGGCTTGCCCATTGAATATGCAAGGGCAAGCTGCATAACTAAGAGTTGAGAGCTACATGTGGCTTCCAAGTCAGTGGTGGGGAACCACTGCTGTACAGTGGGCTCCTACGTGGCAGAGGTGCATCCTTTTGGCATATGTCTCACAAGTTTGTATAGAGATACTTTGGTATGGAAGTATAGTATGGAAAACCATACTGCTACAAAACAGGAAACAAAAAAATTGTAGAACAGTTTTTTATGTCTAAGGGTAAAAGGCAAAAAGAGTTCAACGCCCAACGAACAAAAATAAATGGACCTAATGGATTTAAAGTATATACTTTTTTATGAAGGGGCTGTTTGATGATCTGTTGTAGATGCTTGCCAAATCTTGTAGACCACTTGCAAATGCCTAACAAATTCTTGCATTTTCTGAATAGTGAACTGCATGCACTAAGTATTTTCTAAAAACAGGAAAGGGACAAATTGAATATTCCACCATGCAACTGTATAAAAACTTTTCACAAAGGTTATGGGACTCTAAGTAATATTTGCACTATTAGTGGTTCTGTGTGTTTCACCTATCATTGGATAGTTTGAATTTGCTGGACCTTTTTAGCTTAAAATTGTAAAAGAATTTGGTAAAAAAATTGCATAAAATTAGTCTCTCAAATAATAAAAGATAGGCAGAACTCTTTCATAGATTTTTTTAAATATATCCAATTACAACACACTTTGGGACCCAATAATAAGTAATAGATAAATTAAGACATAATGTAAAACTATAGTAGAGAACTTCTAAAACAGGGCTTTGTTTCTTAGGGCCGGTTCACACCTGCGTTCGGGGAGTCCACTTGGGGACCCCCCCCCCCCCCCACGAACGGAAACCTATATGCATAAAAAAGCGGTTTACCTGGGAAACCCGCGGACCCCATAGACTATAATGGGTCCGTGTGGTTTCCGCTTGGTTTCCGCACGAAGCAAGCGGAGAGGAAAGTGCTGCAGATGTGAACTGGGCCTAAGATGTATCAATTCCTTTTGAAAGAAGAACTTTAAGTGTAACTGTCATTTCTACTTTTTTAGATGTATATCAGAAGTGAATTTAAACATTTTTGTAATATGGATCAATTTTATGAAATTAGATGAATTTTTAAAACCTTTACTGAAAAAAACAAGAGCTTAAGTTTTTACTTAGCAATGCCTTAAATGAATGTTGCCAAGGAAATTCCATCTTCAGAACTTTAACACTGATACTCCTCTGTCTCCCTGGTGTGCTTACTGCACTTATTAGTGCCGACAGTCAATGTAAAAGTCAGAGAGATAGAATCATTAGATTTACAGAAAGGGGACACAGAAAGCCTGCATCTGCATGGAACAGTAGCTAAGGATTTATGAATACCTGACTACTTTTTTACTGAAAAACTGTAATGTCCTTGCCTGTCCGGGCTTTGGCGCCGTCCTCCGGGCGCACGCTGCGGCGCAGGAGGCGTGCCCGGTTGTGATTCTTTTCTTTGGGTTTTTCTTGTACTGTCTGAACACTGTCCTATTCCCTCACCTCCTTAATTGATTTTCCACCACGCCCTTCTCCTTCACCTTGCTCTCCCCCTGCTCCACTAAGAGTTAACTTTAGTCCTGCCTTGGTGATTGACAGCCTGTCCTCCTATCAAGTCTGGGGCGGGTTCTTTCTCCCTATTTATTGTTTGCCCACTTTCCTATGGGCGCCTGCTATTGCATTTCGCTTACTGGCTATACTTCTTGTTACCTGCTACCTGCTCTTCTGATTTTCTGACCACTGGCTTTGACTTTGACTATTCTCTTGGATCTCGATTCTGTGCTGCATTGCTCGTTTGTTACCGACCCCTTGGCTAGCTGACCTCCCTTTGTTGTTGTGCGTCTTGTCTTCGTTCTGTGTTATCACTTATTATAAGGAGGGACTGTCGACTGGTTGCTGGCTGTCACCTAGGACAGATTGGGCAAGTTAGCCAGGGACAGTGGGGGGGATTCAGCTTAGGGTCCACTGTCTTGTTGTGCCCCTCCCCCCTAAGTTCTCCAGCAGCTACTGGGGAATCGCTCCTCTAGTGATTCCCTTACAATAACTCTCACATAGTTACACATCTTTGCCTATTGTTACTTCAGAAATGAATATGAATGCCTGCTATGAGCAGACAAACATAGATTTGTGATACAATTTACTATAGTGGCTCCTCCACACAGTGTAATGTCCCATAGAGGCACATACATAGGGTTGACTGACCAGTTCATGTTAGGAATTTTCCAAAAATTTCAGGTTTAACCAAATACAAAATTTTGGGGGTTCACTTCAGACTTCAGAGTTTAACCCCTTCCCACCGAAGCCAGTTTTTGACTTCCTGAGAGAGCTCGATTTTTCAAATCTGACGTGTTATTTTATTCAGTAATAACTTTGGAACACTTTAACTCACCAGTGATTTTGATATAGCTTTTTCATGACACATTGTACTTCATCTTAGTGGAAAATTTTGGTCGATATGTTTTGTGTTTAATTATGAAAAAATAGGAGATTTGTGGAAATTTTGAAAAATATGCATTTTAAAAAGTTTGAAATGATGTGCATTGCATACAGATAGTTATACCACCAAAATTAGATCATAAATCTAATGTACCATATCTCTTTTTTGTGTTGGCATCAAACTTTAATTACCCTTTAATTTTTTACGGATATTATTAAACTTACAAGTCAAACAACAATATTTAAAATTTTCAAGAACATTTCCAAAACCCATTTTTCAAGGGACTAATCCAGTTATGAAGGGGGTTTGAAAGCCACCTATATTAGAAACCCCCATAAGTCACCCCATTTTCAAAACTGCACCCCTTAAATAAGCCAAAACAGCATATACAAAGTATTTCAACCCTATACGTGTTTAACAGGAATTAAGACAAAATGGATGTAAAATTTACACGTTTCATTTTCTTTTACTAATATGTTAATTTAGCCCTAGTACTTACACATTCACAAGGGGTTAAAATGAGAAAATGCATCCCACAATTTGTTATGCAAGTTCTCCCGACTACCGAAATACACCACATGTGGGTGTAAACTGATATATGTGCACACAGCAAGACGTAGAAGGAAAGAAGCACCAATGAGCTTTTGAAGGGCAGATTTGATCAGTTTCAGGCACCATGTCACATTTACAGAGCCCTTGAGGTGCCAAAACAATGAAAACCTCTAGAAAGTGACCCCATTTTGGAAATTAGACCCCTCATGAATTTATCAAGGGGTACAGTGAGTACTTTGACCTTACAGGTCTTTCACAGAATTGGGCCATAAAAATGTAAAATTACATTCTTATCTATAAAATGTAGCTTTAACCCAAAATGTTTCATTTTTACAAGGGGTTAAAGGAGAAATGAACCCCACAATTTGTTAAGCAATTTCTCTCGACTATAGAAATGAACCATATGTGGATATAAATTTCTGTATTGGCAAACAGCAGGGAAGGAGCACCATTGAGCTTTTCAGAGGGCAGATTCTGCTGGAACTGGTTTCAGGCGCCATGTCGTATTGCAAAGCCCTTGAGGTACCAGCGCAGTGGAAAGCCCCAATAAATGACCTCATTATGGAAACTAGACGCCCTCAAGGAATTTATCAAGGGCTATATTGTGCATTTTGATCCGAAAACTGTTTCATAGATTTTATTAACATTGGGCAGTGAAAATTAAATATTATATTTTTTGCAATAAAATGTTGCTTTAGCGACAAATTTTTCATTTTTATAAGGGATTAAAGGAGAAAATGTATCCAACAAATTGTTACACAATTTCTCCTGACTATAGAAGTACCCCACATGTGGAGGAAAACTGCTGTATTGGCACACGGCAGGGCACAGAAGGCAGGGAGCACCATTAAGCTTTTGGAGGGCAGAATCATTTGCAGGTGCCATGACGCATTTGCTCCTAAGGTGCTAATGCAGTGGAGAGTACCAGGAAGTGACTTCATTTTGGAAACTGCACCCCTCAAAGGGTATAGTGATCATTTTGACCCCAAAGATGTTTAAATTTAAAATTGACAATTTCCCAGATTGGCCATTTCAGTGCCCAGTAGGTCCTTCCCTGCTCATGGCGCTGTGAAAAGTCAGATCGTCAGTTATTATGTGCTCTCTCCTGATTTTGGAAACACCCTATATACGGCCCTAATATTTTGCCTACAAATATGGCAAGGCTCAAAAATTAAGAAGCACCATATTTACAGTGGGGAAAAAAAGTATTTAGTCAGCCAACAATTGTGCAAGTTCTCCCACTTAAAAAGATGAGAGAGGCCTGTAATTGTCATCATAGGTAGACCTCAACTATGAGAGACAAAATGAGAAAACATATCAAGAAAATCACAGTCTTATTTTTTAAGAATTTATTTGCAAATTATGTTGGAAAATAAGTATTTGGTCAATAACAAAAGTTCATCTCAATACTTTGTTATATATCTTTTGTTGGAAATGACAGAGGTCAAACGTTTTCTGTAAGTCTTCACAAGGTTGGCACACACTGTTGCTAGTATGTTGGCCCATTCCTCCATGCAGATCTCCTCTAGAGCAGTGATGTTTGGGGCTGTCGCTGGGCAACACAGACTTTCAACTCCCTCCAAAGGTTTTCTATAGCGTTGAGATCTGGAGACTGGCTAGGCCACTCCAGGACCTTGAACTGCTTCTTACGAAGCCACTCCTTCGTTACCCTGGCGATGTGCTTGGGATCATTGTCATGCTGAAAGACCCAGCCACGTTTCATCTTCAATGCCCTTGCTGATGGAAGGAGGTTTTCACTCAAAATCTCACGATACATGGCCCCATTCATTCTTTCATGTACACGGATCAGTCGTCCAGGTCCCTTTGCAGAGAAACAGCCCCAAAGCATGATGTTACCACCCCCATGCTTCACAGTAGGTATGGTGTTCTTTGGATGCAACTCAGCATTCACTCTCCACCAAACACGAAGAGTTGTGTTTCTACCAAACAGTTCTACTTTGGTTTCATCTGACCATTTGACATTCTCCCAATACTCTTCTGGAACATCCAAATGCTCTCTAGCAAACTTCAGACGGGCCCGGATATGTACTGGCTTAAGCAGCGGGACACGTCTGGCACTACAGGATCTGAGTCCCTGGCGGCATAGTGTGTTACTGACGGCAGCTTTCTGCAGGTCATTCACTAGGTCCCCCTGTGTGGTTCTGGGATTTTTGCTCACCGTACTTGTGATCATTTTGACCCCACGGGGTGAGATCTTGCATGGAGCCCCTGATCGAGGGAGATTATCAGTGGTCTTGTATGTTTTCCATTTTCTAATTATTGCTCCAACAGTTGAATTCTTCACACCAAGCTGCTTGCCTATTGCAGATTCAGTCTTCCCAGCCTGGTGCAGGTCTACAATTTTGTTTCTGGTGTCCTTCCACAGCTCTTGGGTCTTCACCATAGTGGAGTTTGGAGTGTGACTGTTTGAGGTTGTGGACAGGTGTCTTTTATACTGATAACAATTTCAAACAGGTGCCATTACTACAGGTAATGAGTGGAGGATAGAGGAGCCTCTTAATGAAGAAGTTACAGGTCTGTGAGAGCCAGAAATCTTGCTTGTTTGTAGGTGACCAAATACTTATTTTCCACCATAATTTGCAAATAAATTCTTTAAAAATCAGACAATGTGATTTTCTAGATATGTTTTCTCATTTTGTCTTTCATAGTTGAGGTCTACCTATGATGACAATTACAGGCCTCGCTCATCTTTTTAAGTGGGAGAACTTGCACAATTGGTGGCTGACTAAATACTTTTTTTTTCCCCACTGTATTTGGTCAGCCTCATAGCTGAAAAGTGCTTGGTCTTGGCTCAGTTAAGAATTTCTGTCACAGAGTGAGATACATGAATAGTAATCTGGTGTCCTAACACTATGTCTGCAGACTTCTCGTTTAGTAGGGCAGCCAAAGCTACTGCTTTGATGCACGAAGGAGACCCCCATATAACTGAATCCAGAGAAAACTAATAGTTTCCAAATGGTCACGGTCTACTCCTATTCTTGTGGTACATATTCTGAATGGTACATATTCTCTTGAACCCATCTCTGCTTGCTGTGTCTACCTTCAGCTCACCCTGCAACTCTGAATGGTACATATTCTCTTGAACCCATCTCTACATGGCTGTTCTCTGATCCCTATCCTAGAATTTCATCCAGGCTCTATTTTTGGCAATCCCATGTGTCCTTATCTGTACTAGTGTCAGTCTTTTGATGCTCAGTGATTTTATGGTAGTTCCCTGGTCAGTGTATTTGTAACTACATAGGCCAGTCTCCTCATGTGTCACAGTTTATTGATTAATTGGTTAACGACTTAAATTAGTGCTAGATATGAAGCTCTGCATCCCTATATAAGTAGATACAGCTTATGGGGGAAGCATTTCCAATGCAGGGGGGCGTTTTCTAATGCAGAATCCATCTTAACCTAAGTGCATATTAACCAAAGTGCACTTACACATGGCACTTAGACAGGGCACAAGACAGGACAGCCATGGAAGACCACCAGGTAAACTTAAAACCAAAACAACAAGCTTTAGCACATGGTATGAAAGAGCTGCACTGTCACTTACTATGTTAGCAATTGTCTTCCTGCAGAACTCCCCTCCATCTCTGTCACCAGTTCACACTATCCATATCAGTCCTTCTCTTCTGCCTTCTCCCATGTACAGCTCTCACAAACTTTTCACTCTCTTCAACCACCCTAATCCCTATACTGCTTTTAGCAGTGAAACCAAACAAACATCCACATAAATCACTGAACCACCTTCTGTCTCTGTCCATTTTGCTCCTCCTATCTGCTGGGGATATCTCTCCAAACCCTGGCCCTCCTCTCCCTAATTTTTCCTCTTCCTACACACACAGAAATCCTACAAACCTAATCAATATTTACCGTATCTTTCTCCTGTCTCTTTTAACTGTTCTCTCTGGAACGCCCGCTCAGTGTGTAACAAACTAGAATATATTAATGACTTATTCCTCAGTAAATCTCTCAACATGCTTGCCCTTACTGAAACCTGGATCCAGCAGTCTGATACGGTCTCCCCTGCTTCTCTGTCTCATGGTGGCCTACAATTCTCACACACCTCTAGGCCTGACAACAGGAAGGGTGGAGGGGTAGGGTTACTTCTGTCACCACAGTGCACTTTTCAGGCCATCCCACCGGTATCCTCACTCACATTCCCCTCATTTGAAGTACATGCTATCAGACTTTTCCGCCCACTCTCCTTACGTGTAGCTGTGATCTACCCCCGTCTCACCCTACCAATTTCTGGATCACTTCACTTCTTGGCTTCCCCTCTTTTTATCCAGTGAAATTCCTACCCTCATCACAGGTAACATTAAAATCCCCACTGACACCCCTGTCTCCCCAGCTGCCTCACAGTTTCTCTCAATAACCACGTCTTTTGGTCTTTCACAACCTTAATCTTCCGCCACACATGTAGATGGCAACACCATTGATCTTGTCTTCCATCGACTCCTCACAGTTTCTAAATTTACTAACTCTTCTCTGCCACTCTCTGATCATAACCTTCTGTCTCTCACCATCAGTGCTTTCTCTCCGTCACAGGACACACCTACTCATCATACATATAGGAATTTACGTGCTATTAACACCCATCACCTCTCAGATACTCTACAGTCCTCTCTGTCCCCCATCTCTTCACTGTCCTGCCCCAATCTGGCTACCAGTCACTATAATGAAACCCTTAAGAGTGCATTGGATGAGGCGGCTCCCGCTTCCACTCGAAAGGTTAGACGCAGGAGGCAGCAACCCTGGCACACGCCACAGACACATTTTCTTCAGCGGTGTTCTAGGTGTGCTAAACGTCTGTGGAGAAATTTATGCTTAAAACCTATAATTCTGCCCTTCACCTAGCCAAACAAGCCTATTTCACCACTCTCATCTCTTCTCTCTCCTGTAACCCTAAAAGGTTATTTGAAACTTTTCACTCCTTACTCACTCCCAAGGTGCAGATGCCATTCACAGACCTTAGCACAGATGACCTGGCCACTTATTTCCTTGATAAAATTGATAAGATCTGTCCAGTCAGGAAATAACTGCCCAATCCCCAGGTGGCACTGACCCCTCACCAGCCGCACTTCAGACTGTTCATTCTCATCTTTTGAACCTGTTACAGAGGAGGAAGTATCTCAGCTACTTTCTTCTTCTTGCCCTACAACCTGTAGTAGTGACCCTTTCCCCTCACACCTTCTCCAGTCTCTGTCGCCTGCCGTCACGACTTACCTTACTAAAATATTTAGCCTCTCTCTCTCTCTCTCTTCTGGAATTTTCCCATCCTCTTTCAAACATGCCGTCATAACCCCACTACTGAAGAAATTTTCCCTTGACCCATCCTGTGCTGCTAACTATCGACCTGTCTCTAACCTTCCTTTTATCTCCAAAATCTTGGAACGCTTAGTCTATTCTCATTTAATCCGCTATCTTTCTGCTAACTCTCTTCTTGACCCCTTGCAATCTGGCTTACGCACTCTGCACTCTCCTGAAACGGCCCTCACAAAAGTCTCCAATGATCTCCTGACGGCTAAATCCAAAGGTAAATACTCTCTTCTTATTCTTCTAGATCTCTCAGCAGCATTTGACACTGTTGACCATCAACTCCTCCTCACTATGCTCCGTTCTGTTGGCCTCACAGACACTGCTCTCTCCTGGTTCTACCCTTATCTCTCTGACCGCACTTTCTGTGTATCATTTGCGGGCTCTGTTTCTTCCCCTCTTCCCCTTGCCATTGGGGTTCCTCAGGGCTCGGTCCTAGGTCCCCTGCTCTTCTCCCTCTACACAGCGCCCATTGGACAAACTGTCACTAGATTTGGCTTCCAGTACCATTTTTATGCTGATGACAACCATTTAAATACATCATCCCGTGACATCACCCCTGCACTAATACAGAACACCAGTGACTCCCTCTCTGCTGTCTCAAATATCATACCTTCGCTTTATCTGAAACTGAATCTCTCAAAGACTTAACTACTGCTGTTTCCACCATCTAATAGATCTGTCCCTGATATCTCCATTGCAGTCTCTGGCCTTACCATAACTCCTAGGCAGTATGCCCGCTGCCTCGGGGTTTTGTTTGACTCAGACCTTTCCTTCTCCCCCCATATTCAATCACTCGCACGCTCATGTCATCTCCACCTCAAAAACATCTCCAGAATCCGCCCTTTCCTTACCACAAATACACTAAAGACACTTATTGTTGCCCTGATTCACTCTCGCCTTGACTACTGTAACTCCTTACTAATCGGTCTTCCCCTTACTAAACTCTCCCCTCTACAATCTATTCTGAATGCGGCGGCCAGGCTCATCTATCAGTCTAGACGCTATAGCGATGCCTCCAGTCTGTGCCAGTCACTACATTGGCTGCCTATTCAATACAGAATACAATATAAACTTATCACCCTCATCCACAAGGCTCTCCATAATGCTGCACCTCCCTACATTTCCTCCCTCATCTCTGTCTATCGCCCAACCCGTACTCTCCGTTCACTCAATGACCTAAGACTAACATCCTCTATAATCAGAACCTCCCACGCTTGTATACAAGACTTCTCCCGAGTTGCACCACTTCTCTGGAATGCTCTATCCCGGACTATTAGATTAACCACCAATTTCCACAGCTTCAAGTGTAAACTAAAGACATATCTTTTCAGACAGGCCTATCACAACTTCTAATGTAAACCCTTCCGTTGTTAGAATCCCTAAAACGTACCCTCCTCTGTTTATGCTTCAACATTATCTCACAGGATATGATGCCGTATCAGACTATTACAGAATTGTCTGACCATTGTACAAACAATGCTATGTCTGTTGCCGCCCCTGCTACCTCTTGTGTCACCCACTCTACCTCATAGATTGTAAGCTCTTGTGAGCAGGGCCCTCAGTCCCAGTGTGTGAATTGACTATTTCTTTGTAATGTATCTTTTTTTGTCAGTACTTGAACCCTACAAATTGTACAGTGCTGCTGAATATGTTGGCGCTATATAAATAAAATTTATTATTATTAATTATTATTATTATTATTATTATTATTATTTTGTGTCAGCACCACATGAGCATGTCCCTCTCTCTCATGAGAAAACAATGTGAATGGTTTGTCATAGTCAGGTAGTGCCAAAGCAGGTGCTGTGACTACTAACTACCGCTATTGCGGCTATTACTGGGCCCGTGACCTTAGGGGGCCCCTGCTGTTTTTTTTTTTTGTTTTGTTTTTGTAAAATAGGCCCCATTAACTTACCGATCCCTGTTCTTGCTCACGGCTGCCTCCACTTCCCCTTCTGCCCTCCAGAGGGCCCTGTGTGTCAGCGACATGAAAAGGGATGCACGGAGGCCCCCTGCAAGGCAGAATCCAAAATAAAGGCAGCCGTGAGCAAGAGCGGAGATCGGTAAAGTAAGGCCACGGGCCCGCGACAAGAGTATTTGTTGGATGAACCCCGTGAGATTCATTTTGCAGGGTTTCCCTGGAGGTTTCGTATGGACCGAATACGTCTAAACTGAAACTTCTATTATACTTGGGGGTCTCTTCAGAACCCAGAGTATTATGATCATAGGCCCTGAAGAGGTGAGGAAACAAAAAAAAAAAAAACTGTCTTACTCACCTCTCCTGGACTTCAACGTGACTCCCTGCTGTCTTCGGGCCACTTTAGTGACATCATAGATGTCACGTGCGTCAGGCCAGTGTCACGACGCATGGCGCTGGCATAACCCATGTCTGTCACATCATTGAAGAGGGTTGAAAACAGCAAAGAGTCGCGTTGAAGCCCACGAGGTAACTAACTCTGGTTTTTAAGTTTGTCACTTCCCCTGGACCTCTGATCATTTTAACCTGGGGTCTGAAAAGAAAAGTATAACACCATAGGGCCCACCATGGGACATTGTACTGTGTGAAGGAGCCACTATGGGACAAAATACTATGTGCAGGGGCTGCTATGTGGCATTATACTGTGTGCAGGGGCCGCTATGGAACATTGCAGTGTGTGTAAATTGGGCGTTATACCGTGTGGGGGCCAGGAAACGGCGCTATGCCGAGTTACTCAACACATGCATAATGGACAGGGCATTAGAATGCTAGGTTGTGCTGAAGAAGTATATCTCTAGGGAAGTACTCTATATGCATCCACACCCTACCTACCTTTGCATGCTTCTAATCAGTAAGCAGTCTATGTTCACGTCTCAAAACAAGAACTCTGAGGATGGGGAAGATGCTTGTAGTCCTAAAATTGCAAACAACCAACAGCCAACCCGGAATTACAGACTGCTTCAAAGTGACAGTATAATCTCACTACCTGCACTAGTTGCAACTTCTCGGAGACAGAGTTCTCAAATATCTCCTACTACCAGTGCATGTATCTAAATAAAGTTGTATACTATTTATACAGCTGCATCTCAATAAATTAGAATATCTTTGAAACGTTTATTTATTTCAGTAATTAAATTCAAAAAGTGACCTCCTATATTTTCTAGATTCTTTACACACAGAGTGTTCTATTTCAAGTGTTTTATTTCTGTAAATGTTGATTATGGATTACAGGTAATGAAAACCCAAATCTAAGAAAATTAGAATATTGTAAAAAAGTTCAGTATTGTAAATTGACTGTGTCACCTGCCAAGGTTTCCTAAGCCTTTAAATAGTCCCTCAGTCTGGTTCAGTAGGAGACATCATGGAAGACGCTGATTATGAATTGTACAGTCATGGCCAAAAGTTTTGAGAATGATACAAATATTAATTTTTACAAAATCTACTGCTTCAGTTTTTCTAATGGCAATTTGCATATACTCCAGAATGTTATAAAGAGTGATCAGCTTAACAGCAATCACTTGCAAAGTCAATATTTGCCTAGAAAATGAACTTTATCCCCCAAAACACATTTCAACATCATTGCAGCCCTGCCTTAAAAGGACCACCTAACATCGTTTCAGTGATTGCTCCATTAACACAGGTGTGGGTGTTGATGAGGACAGGGCTGGAGATCAATCTGTCATGATTAAGTAAGAATGACACCACTGGACACTTTAAAAGGAGGCTGGTGCTTGCCATCATTGTTTCTCTTCTGTTAACCATGGTTATCTCTAAAGAAACACGTGCAGTCATCATTGCACTGCACAAAAATGGCCTAACTGGGAAGAGTATTGCAGCTAGAAAGATTGCACCTCAGTCAACAATCTATCGCATCATCAAGAACTTCAAGGAGAGAGGTTCCATTGGTGCCAAAAAGGCTCCAGGGCGCCCAAGAAAGACCAGCAAGCGGCAGGACCGTCTCTTAAAAGTGTTTCAGCTGCGGGATCGGGCTACCAGCAGTGCAGAGCTTGCTGAGGAATGGCAGCAGGCAGGTGTGAGTGCATCTGCACGCACTGTGAGGCGGAGACTCTTGGAGTAAGGCCTGGTCTCAAGGAGGGCAGCAAAGAAGCCACTTCTCTCCAGAAAAAACATCAAGGACAGACTGATATTCTGCAAAAGGTACAGGGAGTGGACTGCTGAGGACTGGGGGAAAGTCATTTTCTCTGATGAATCCCCTTTTCGATTGTTTGGAACATCTGGAAAACAGCTTATTCGGAGAAGAAGAGGTGAGCGCTACCACCAGTCTTGTCTCATGCCAACTGTAAAGCATCCTGAAACCATTCATGTGTGGGGTTGCTTCTCAGCCAAGGGAATCGGCTCTCTCACAGTCTTGCCTAAAAACACAGCCATGAATAAAGAATGGTACCAGAATGTCCTCCAAGAGCAACTTCTCCCAACCGTCCAAGAGCAGTTTGGCGCTCAACAATGCCTTTTCCAGCATGATGGAGCACCTTGCCATAAAGCAAAGGTGATAACTAAATGGCTCAGGGAACAAAACATAGAGATTTTGGGTCCATGGCCTGGAAACTCCCCAGATCTTAATCCCATTGAGAACTTGTGGTCAATCATCAAGAGATGGGTGGACAAACAAAAACCAACAAATTCAGACAAAATTAAAGCATTGATTCTGCAAGAATGGACTGCTATCAGTCAGGATTTGGTCCAGAAGTTGATTGAGAGTATGCCAGGGAGAATTGCAGAGGTCCTGAAGAAGAAGAGTCAACACTGCAAATATTGACTTGCTGCATTAACTCATTCTAACTGTCAATATAAGCTTCTGTTACTCATAATATGAATGCAATTATGTTTCTGTATGTGATAAAAACATCTGACAAACACACATAAAAACCAGAGGGCAGCAGATCATGTGAAAATATAATATTTGTGTCATTCTCAAAACTTTTGGCCATGACTGTATTACTGAATTACTGACATGAATGAACGTTTCAAAAATATTCTAATTTATTGAGATTCACCTGTACATCTAGAGCAAGGCTTTTAAGAAAACTTTCCCTAATACACTGGGTCCAATGGGTCTTCTCCAATCATAGCTTATCCCAATCTGTCTCCTATGTTCACCTACAGCTCATTAATCTCTATGTCTTCCCTCTGTCCGATACCCCCAGTCAAACTGGACAGCAGTAAACTATGGGACTGATTGAATTAAGATATGTAAGTCCTGAAGAGGTTCTGACAAGGGTTCTGTACAAATATACTATTTACAGTAACTCATTGAGCTTCAAAATATGCCTATTTCTAGGCTTTGTACCAAATAGGAAACGTGTCTGTGCCTTACTATTGTTACTTGGAACTGTACTTAGCAATTCACTAGATGATATATGTAACAGATTATAGATGTCACTTAAGTACTATTAAGAAACTTTCCTATCCAATTAGACCACAGACCCCCTCCTTCTCATTCATACACTTTTACAAACACCATGTAACAATCCCTCAACTCCTGAAATATACAGGAGAACTGTGAGGGTCCCTGACCAGATTCAGTGGACAAAACTCCCCAAGGAGGTAAGATAAAGAATAATAATACATTTAAAATAATACATTTTATTTATATAGCGCCAACATATTCAGCAGCATTGTACAATTTGTAGGGTTCAAGTACAGACAAAAAAGATATATTACAAAGAAATAGTCAATTCACACACTGGGACTGAGGGCCCTGCTCGCAATAGCTTACAATCTATGAGGTAGAGGGGGTGACAAGCGGTAACAGGGGCGGCATCGGAGATAGCATTGTTTATACAATGGTCAGACAATTTTGTAATAAAGGTTACTGTCATTACACATATATAAAGCTGTATGAGCCATCACCAGTCATGTCCTTTAACTTGCAGATGGTGCCTGGACATGTAAAGTTAGTCTGAAATGGCATCATATCCTGTGAGGTAATGTGGAAGCGTGAACAGAGGAGGGTACGTTTTAGGGAATCTAACTACGGAAGGGTTTACATTAGAAGTTGTGATAGGCCTGTCTGAAAAGATATGTCTTTAGTTTGCGCTTGAAGCTGTGGAAATTGGGGGTTAATCTGATAGTCCAGGATAGGGCATTCCAGAGAAGTGGTGCAACTCAGGAGAAGTCTTGTACAAGCGTGGGAGGTTCTGATAATAGAGGATGTTAGTCTTAGGTCATTAAGTGAACGGAGAGCACAGGTTGGGGATAGATAGAGATGAGGGAGGAAATATAGGGAGGTTCAGCATTAGTGTCCAACACATACCAGAGGCATCGCTGTAGCGTCTAGACTGATAGATGAGCCTGGCCGCCGCATTCAGAATAGATTGTAGAGGGGAGAGTTTAGTAAGGTGGAATCCGATTAGTAAGGAGTTACAGTAGTCAAGGCGAGAGTGAATCAGGGCAACAATAAGTGTCTTTAATGCATCTGTGGTAAGGAAAGGGCGTACTCTGGAGATGTTTTTGAGGTGGAGAGGACATGAGCGTGCAAGTGATTGGATATGGGGGGTGAAGGAAAGGTCTGAGTCAAACATAACCCTGAGGCAGCAGGCATGCTGCCTAGGAGTTATGGTAAGGCCAGAGACTGCAATGGAGATATCAGGGACAGACCTATTAGATGGTGGAAACAGCAGTAGTTCAGTCTTTGAGAGATTCAGTTTCAGATAGAGCAAAGGTATGATATTTGAGACAGCAGAGAGACAGTCACTGGTTTTCTGCATTAGTGCAGGGGTGATGTCACGGGATGACGTATATAAATTGGTGTCATCAGCATAAAGATGGCTGTTATGGTTAGATGCAAGGACACAATGAAAGCAACAGCAAGAAATTGGCTGCTAACTGCGAGCAGTGGAGACAGCTATCTACCACTGGCACGCCTCTGCGAGCCAAGACACACCCCCAAACGCCTTCACCAGAGCTCGCCGTAAGGAGTGATAGGCTTTGCTGGATCTGGGGATCTGAATTGTCACCAACCAGATAAATGTACTAATAATAAATGCACTGCTGCAGAAACCAACACAATGTACAGAAAACTTACAAAGAAGAGTAGATGCAGATAAGTCGTACTTGGCAGAGTCAAAACCAGGAGAGCACATATAAGTAGAGACGAGAGACAAAAGCAATATCCAGGAATCAAGCCAAAGGTCATAAATCCAGCTGGGAATGTCACAACAGAATCAGAGGCAAAAGGGGAATCCAAGGAGCAAGCCAGTAGTCAGAGATCATGCAGGTATACACAGACATAACCAAGCAAGTGAGCAACGAAAATTAGTCAGCACCTGAATCCAAAAAGGAGTGGTCATATAAAGGCCTCTTCAGCTGTTGATAGGTCATGGCATGGTAGTAAATAACCCGAAAGTTTCCCTAAGTTGTCACGGCAACTTCTGCCTATAGTAAGAGACTGCTGATAGGATTTCAGGGGTCACGTCCAGCGTCATTACGCATAATGATGCCGACGTGACCCCTGAGACCCAATCAGTGGTCGCTGACTTCAGGCAGAAGCACCGAAGAGAACAGAGAGCCACTGTGGAGTGCAGGGAAGGTGAGTAACATAGTTTTTTTTTATGTTTGTCACCTCTCTTGGCCCTCCACTTATTATACTCTGGGTTCTGAAGAGACCCCAGAGTATAATAATAGCTATTGAGTGATGAAAATCAGAATATTATAAAAGTTGGAATATTATACTGTGTGCAGGGACTATTATGTGACATAAAACCTTGTTCAGGGGCCGCTATGAGACATAATACTGTGTGCAGGGGCCGTTGAGAGACATAATACTGTGTGCAGGGGCTGCTATGGCTATGAGACATAATACCATGTGCAGGGGCTGCTATGGCTGTGGGACATAATACCGTGTGCAGAGGCCGCTATGAGACATAATACCATATGCAGGAGGCGCTATGGGACATTATTAATAATAATAATAATAATAATAGTCCTTTAATAGTCCCACAATGGGGAAATTCAGTGTGTTACAGCAGCAAAGATAAGCAGATACAAATACAAATACAACATGTACAGGAATGTTCCAAGGTAAGAGGCATTACTTTGATAGCAGACAGACAGATAGGAAGTAGCGGGGGGGGGAGGGGATTTAACAGGCAGAGAGATACTTCAGTTCTCTGTGTGTATTGATCTCCGCTTAGGTCGGTGTTGGTTGTACAGCCTAACCGCAGTGGGGAGGAAAGACTTCCGATAGCGCTCCTTCTCACATCTAGGGTGGAGCAGTCGGTCACTGACAGTACTGCTCAGCGCGATCACAGTCTCATGCATGGGATGGGACTTCTTCTTCTGCATGGAGCTCACCACGGACAGTATCCTTTTGTCACCCACCACCTGCACTGGGTCCAGTGGGCTCCCCAGGACAGAGCTGGCCCTTCTAATCAGCTTGTCGAGTCTATTCCTATCCCTGGTTGATATACTGCTCCCCCAGCAGGCCACTCCAAAGAAGATGGCTGATGCCACTACCGAGTTGAAGAAAGTTCTAAGAAGTGCCCCCCGGATTCCAAAGGCTCTCAGCTTCCTAAGCAGGTAGAGCCTGCTGTGGCCCTTCCTGTACAGGGCCTCCATATGATCTGCCCAGTCCAGCTTATTATTAAGGAGCAAACCCAGGTACTTATAGGTGTTCACAATCTCGATGCCCATCCCCAGGATGTCCACTGGTTTAGGAGGGCTTCTGCCTTTACGGAAGTCCACCACCATCTCCTTCGTCTTCCCCACGTTAATCTTCAGGTGGTTCTGGTGGCACCAGTCCACAAAATTCTATATAACGATGTGTTTTTGGACAGAAAACACAAGCATTTTTTTTTTTTTTTTGCAAAAATGCACCATGTGAACACAGTTTGACATCGAAGTAAAAGTTCCAGTGGCCTAAGAATATAGCTGAATCCAGACACATAATGTGTTTCCACCATAAGGATGCTTCCATACGGTGCACCTGGACACTTACATTTATCACTAATTGGGGGCTGCACATGGACTTTCATTACTTCTAATTGGAAAGTACAGGAGCGTCCCAGGAAATAGCAGTAAAGCATCTGGTGGCAGCACTTTTGTGTTATGGTTTGTGGTATGTGACTTTAGTTTAAGGGTCGTCAGACTTACAATTATTGACTGACACTCTGAATACCTTGATTTTTTAATTAAAATGCTTTATAAGATAGTAACAACCCTTTAAAGAAGAATATAGTAGCATCCTGTTTTTTGCAATATACAAGGCATGGTGCATTTCTGATATAGGACACAAACATGGAGTGATCTGAGGCTTATTATTAGTTCACCATCTGTCGAGCTTCCACATTAATCATCATTTCATCCATAATCTTTGCTTTACTGTATGTCTTTTTGTGAAGTGACTCTTCATTAATAGTGGCCAAGTTCAATATCTAGAGAACATCTTATCAAGTATCTTATACAATATTTGAGTTTCGGCTTAATTATTCTGCGTTCACACCAGTCTGATTTTCAAAATGTGTTGATATGATTTGTAAATATTGGATATTTAATAAAACATGAATGATGTGTAATTTATCCCTGAATGATCTTATTATGAGCTTTATATGATAAAACAGTAGGTCATTATAAAGGCAGCATTTATTGGATAGCGCACAATAATATTATTGACCTTTTTTTTACCTGTCTGCTATAAAATAGACAAAGGCTTGCAAATAAGGCTATATTCACATCCGCATTGTTTTGTCCGTTCTTCTGGTTAGTCCTATAATGGGGTCCATCGGGTGCCTGTTATTTTATATGGACATTACCAGAATAACAGATATTTCATCTGGGATTTCTGACTGACTCTGCACCTTAGTTTTAGGTCTAGTGTGTAAGAAACAATACATATAGTTGTTTTACCAGAAACGAGACAGTGGCGCTTCATTGACTAGCAATGTTGCATTGCAATCACTGTGGACCTAGGGTAACATCTATTTGGAGTTTGCTTGTTCTTTTTCCCTTTGCATAAATTCTCAAGGTGTCCTAGACTTCTTCCTCTATCAAAGTTATAGGAAGGGAGAGCCTCTTTGGAGTCAAAGTCCAGGGGCCTCAACCAATTCGTATTTTGTGGGGAATATAGAAAAAAAATAAGCAATAATAATATCAAGCCTAAAATACAGAGCCCAGCTCTCTTATTCTCATGAGTTTATGGGGGGGGGGGGGAATGCTACTATCTGTATGGAAACCTCATTAACCCTTATCTTATTTTGATTTTGAAGACTTCAGTTTTAATATTGCGACACGGTAGCAAAACTCTTGACAGGCAGCAACGCACAACACAATCACTGGGTAGACACACATACAGAATAGACTTATGAGTATCACGTAATCATGCTATTTGAAAAGCTGATTATCTTATGACACATATCTGGGCATGTCAAGTGAAGAGGAAAGGTAAGGAAAGACATACCTGTGTGTTTATTGGCCTAGTTATTAACCCCTTCCTAATATCTGCCGTATATGTACAGCGGATGTTGAAACATTAAACATGCCGCCTGCTCAAGCACCACCCTGTTGACTTGGATTGCATTCCCCAAAGTAAGCTCTGGGAATGGTTATTTGTTACCATTTGTTAGACTCCTAGGGGGTCTAAAATGAAAGTGAAAGAAAAATGTAAAACCTTTAAAATAATATAAAAAAAATAATAATAATCCCCTTTTACAGTGCCTTGCGAAAGTATTCGGCCCCCTTGAATTTTTCAACCTTTTGCCACATTTCAGGCTTCAAACATAAGGATATAAAATTTAAATTTTTTGGTGAAGAATCAACAACAAGTGGGACACAATCATGAAGTGGAACAAAATTTATTGGATATTTTAAACTTTTGTAAAAAATAAACTGAAAAGTGGGGCGTACCAAATTATTCAGCCCCTTTAAGTTAATACTTTGTAGCACCACCTTTTGCTGCGATTACAGCTGCAAGTCGCTTGGGATATGTCTCTATCAGTTTTTCACATCGAGAGACTGAAATTCTTGCCCATTCTTCCTTGGAAAACAGCTGGAGCTCAGTGAGGTTGGATGGAGAGCGTTTGTGAACAGCAGTTTTCAGCTCTTTCCACAGATTCTCGATTGGATTCAGGTCTGGACTTTGACTTGGCCATTCTAACACCTGGATACGTTTATTTGTGAACCATTACAATGTAGATTTTGCTTTATGTTTGGGATCATTGTCATTGTCTTGAAGATAAATCTCTGTCCCAGTCTCAGGTCTTTTGCAGACTCCAACAGGTTTTCTTCCAGAATGGTCCTGTATTTGGCTCCATCCATCTTCCCATCAATTTTAACCATCTTCCCTGTCCCTGCTGAAGAAAAGCAGGCCCAAACCATGATGCTGCCACCACCATGTTTGACAGTGGGGATGGTGTGTTCAGGGTGATGAGCTGTGTTGCTTTTACGCCAAACATATCGTTTTGCATTGTGGCCAAAAAGTTCGATTTTGGTTTCATGTGACCAGAGCACCTTCTTCCACATGTTTGGTGTGTCTCCCAGGTGGCTTGTGGCAAACTTTAAACGAGAATTTTTATGGATATCTTTGAGAAATGGCTTTCTTCTTGCCACTTTTCCATAAAGGCCAGATTTGTGCAGTGTATGACTGATTGTTGTCCTATGGACAGACTCTCCCACCTCAGCTGTAGATCTCTGCAGTTCATCCAGAGTGATCATGGGCCTCTTGGCTGCATCTCTGATCAGTCTTCTCCTTGTTTGAGATGAAAGTTTAGAGGGACGGCTGGGTCTTGGTAGATTTGCAGTGGTCTGATACTCCTTCCATTTCAATATGATCGCTTGCACAGTGCTCCTTGGGATGTTTAAAGTTTTGGAAATCTTTTTGTATCCAAATCCGGCTTTAACCCCTTAACGACCTTGGACGTACTATTACGTCCTGGGCGCTAGGTACTTCGCGCACCAGGACGTAATACTACGCCCGAGGCCGGCCGCCCGCTCACTATCTGAGCCCGCCCCCCCCCCAACCGGGTGTTAGCTGTATCTGACAGCTAACACCCTGCTCCATAACCCCCGGTCGGCCATAACTTCCGATCGGCGGTTTTAACCCCTTGGATGCCGCGGTCAAACATGACCGCGGCATCCAAGGGGTTCCGCCGTCTTGCCGACCCCCCCCCGCACCCCCAGCGGCGAGATCGGGGGGTGCCGATATCTCTAATCTGCAGCCCGGGGTCTGCCAAGTGACCCCAGGCTGCCTGGAGCCCCCAGTACCTGGTTGATCCTGCCGAGACATCAGGAAGTCAGCGCTGTGTTTCCATAGCGCTGACTTCCTGTATAGGCTGCAAGACACGTGTATGCTCGTGTCTTGCAGTCTATAGTGCTGAGCCAGCAATCAAAGCATTGCTGGCTCAGGTGTCCTAATGGGACACAAGAAAAAGTAAAAAAAAAAGTGAAAAAAAAAATAATAAAGTATGTGAAAAAAATTAATAAAAGAATAAAGCCCCAAAAATTCCCTTTTCCTATATAAAATGAATTATATAAAAAATAAACCTAAAAATTAATAAAAAACAATACATATTTGGTATCGTTGCGTCCGTAACAACCTGTACAATAAAACTGAAACCATATTTAATGTACACGGTGAAAGTCGGGGAAAAAAAACGGAAAAAACCCGCCAAAAGTAACGATTTTTTGCCATCTCACCTTACAAAATATGCCATAAAAAGTGATCAAAAAAGTCATGTGTACCCCAAAACAGTACCAATAAAAAGCACAGGTTGTACCGCAAAAAATAAGCCCTAAACCAACTCTCTAAACTGAAAAATAAAAATTCTACGCATCTTAGAACATGGCGATGCAAAAAAAATTAATTTATGTCCCCAAATGGGTTTTTGTTCTGCAAAATTGGTATTGCATAAAAAACAGTATAAATGAGGTATCGCCGTAATCGTACCGACCCGCAGAATAAAGATAACATGTTACTTATGCTCTACGCTGCATGGTGAAAAATTTAAAAGATAAAACGCAGTGCCAGAATTGATGGGGTTGTTTTTTAATCCACCAAGAAAGAGTTAATAAAATTTATTTAATAAGTTGTAAGCACCTAAAAATGATGTCATTAAAAAATACATCTCACCCTGAAAACAACAAGCCCTCATATGGCTACATCACCAGTGAAATAAAGAAAATATAACTCGTACAATGTGAAGACAAAAACCCCAAAAATCGCCAAATCATTAGAGCATAACTGGCTGCGGCAGGAAGGGAATGTATAAGCTGTGCGAGCGTATATTAGGGTACACCCCAGATTTAGAGCTTACGAGGGATAATAAACCAGAAGTGACCCCCAGAGTGACCCCCCAATAATAGGAACTACTGGGGAAATAGTAGGGAATTTAGTTTACCCAATGTACTACGCACAGCTTACATATTCGTTCACTTTTCCCCATCCGCTGTGCAGTCACGTCTGGGATACTAATGCTCGCTACACCCCTTGATAAATTCTTTGAGGGGTGCAGTTTTCAAAATGGGGTCATTCCCTAGGGGATTCCACTTTACTGGTACTTTAGAGGCTCTGCAAACATGACATGGCATCCAGATCCCAAACATGTGAATCTGCGCTCCAAAAGCCACATAGCGCTCCTTCCCTTCTGTGCCCTACTGTGCGCCCAAACCGCAGTTTATACCCACATGTATGACACTGGTGTACCCAGGATAAGGTACTTAATGTGATATATGGGTATAAACTCCTGTTTGGGCACAGCCGGGCACAGAAGGGAAGGAGCGCTATTTGGTTTTTGGACGCCATTGCACTTTTGCAGAGCTGAAATGCCAGTACAGTAGAATCCCCTGACATGTCACCCCATTTTGGAAACTGCACCCCTGAAGGAATTTATCCAGGGGTACAGTGAGCATTTTTAACCCCCAAGTGTTGCTATAATTTATTATCCGTAAATGAATAGGCAGCTGATGATGAAAGGTGAAAATGACAATTATTCCAGGAATACGACATTTCTGTGCGTAATATGTTGTGCCCGGCTTGTATCAGAGATGAACGCTCCAAAAGCTGTTGTGCCCGGGATCCCCGATCACCAGTTTTTGGAGTGTGTGTCTGTGCAGACATAAGCTGGGCACAACATATCGGGCACTGAAATGGCGTATCTATAGAAAAATTTCATTTTTAACTTTTCATTATCAGCTGCGCATTCATTTTTGGAAATTAAAAGAATGCAACACTTAAGGGTTAATAATGCTCGCTACCCCACTTGATAAATCCCTTGAAGGGTATAGTTTCCAAAATGGGGTGACATGTCTGCGGATTCCACTTTACTGACAATTCATGGTCTCTGCAAAAGTGGCATGGTGTCCAAAAAGCAAACTGTGCTCTAAAAACCAAAATAGCGCTCTTTCCCTTCTGTGCCTGGCTGTGCCCAAACAGCAGTTTATACCCACATATGGCATTGTTAAGTACGTTATCCTGGGTACACCAGTGTCATACGTGTGGGTATAAACTGTCATTTGGGCACACAGCAGGGCGCAAATGTGAAGGAGCGCTATGTGCTTTTGGAGCGCATATTTAGATTGTTGTTTTTTTTGGACGCCATGTCACATTTGCAAAGACCCTAAAATTGCCCCTACAAAATGGGGGTCACTTCTTGGGAAATTCCAATTTACTGGCACCTCCAGGGCTCTGCAAAAATATCATGGCGACCAGAAAGTCCCTCTAAATCTGTACTCCAAAAGCTAAAAAAAACCACAGTGCTCCTTCTCTTCTGAGCCCTGCTGCGTGCCCAAGCAGCAGTTTATACCCACATATATAATTTTTTTGTCCCTGGGATAGCCCACTTAATAGTTTTAGGAGTGCATGTCTCTGATGCCACAAAGTGGCCGCAACGTATTAGGCACTGAAATTGGATATTTCTTTAAAAACTTTAATTTTCACTTTGTACATTAATTTTTGGGAAGCATTTTTAGGCTCTAAATGATAATACCCCTTGATACATTCCTTGAGGGGTGTAGTTTCCAAAATGGGGTCACTTTTGAGAGGTTTCCATTATATTGGTACTTTAGGGGTTCTGCAAATGCGACATGGCATCCAAAAACTATTCCAGCAAAATCTGCCCTCCAAAAGCTAAATAGCGCTCTTTCCATTTTTAGCCCTGCCATTTACCCATGCAGCAGATTACAACCACATATGGGGCATTTCTGTGTTCAGGAGAAATTGTGTAACGAACTTTGGGGTGCTTTTTCTCCTTTGTCCTCTTGTGAAAATGAAAAATTTGGGGCTAAATTGACGGTTTATTGGAAAAAAAGTAATTTTTCATTTTAATGTCCCAATGTTAATAAAATCTGTGAAACAGCTGTGAGGTCAAAATGTTCACCATACCCCTAGATAAATTCTATAAGGGGTGTAGTTTCCAAAATGGGGTCACTTTTTGGGGGTTTGTATTATATTGGTACTTTAGGGGCTCTGCAAATGCGACATGGCATCCGAAAACTATTCCAGCAAAATCTGCCCTCCAAAAGCTAAATAGCACTCTTTCCATTTTGAGCCCTGCCATGTACCCATGCAGCAGATTACAACCACATATGGGGCATTTCTGTGTTCAGGAGAAATTGTGTAACGAACTTTGGGGTGCTTTTTCTCCTTTGTCCTCTTGTGAAAATGAAAAATTTGGGGCTAAATTGACGGTTTATTGGAAAAAAAGTAATTTTTCATTTTAATGTCCCAATGTTAATAAAATCTGTGAAACAGCTGTAGGGTCAAAATACTCATTATGTCCCTTGATATGTTCTGTGAGGGGTGTAGTTTCCAAAATGGGGTCACTTTTAGGGGGTTTCCACTGTATTGGTACTTTGGGGGCTCTGCAAATGCGACATGGTACCTGAAAACTATTCCAGCAAAATCTGCTCTCCAAAAGCTAAATAGCGCTCTTTCCATTCTGAGCCCTGCCATGTACCCATACAGCAGATTACGACCACATATGGGGTATTGCTGTGTTTAGGAGCAATTATTTTGCAAACTGTGGGGTGCTTTTTCTCCTTTAACCCATTGTGAAAATGAAAACTTTGGGGATAAAGTGACATTTTAGTAATGTTTCATTTATACATCCCAGTGTTAGCAAAATCTGTGAAACGAATGTAAGGTCAAAATGCTCACTATACCCCTATATGAATTCTGTGAGGGGTGTAGTTTGCAAAATGGGGTCACTTTTTGGGGGTTTCCTTTGTATTGGTACTCTAGGGGCTTTGCAAATGAGACATGGCACCTGAAAACTATTCCAGCAAAATCTGCTTTTCAGACGCCCAGTGTCGCTCCTTCCCTTCCGTGCACTGCCATTCGCCCAAACATCAGTTTACACCCACTTGTGGGGTATTTCCGTGCTCGGGAGAAATTGCATAACAAACTGTGAGATGCATTTTTTCCTTTAACCCTTTGTGAATGTGTTAATTTTAGGGCTAAATTAAGGAATTAGTGGGAAAAAATTAAATGTCTAAATTTCACCTCCATATTGTTTTAATTCCAGTGAAATTCTTAAAGGGTTAACAAACTTCCCAAATGTTATTTTGAATTATTTGAGGGGTGCAGTTTTGAAAATGGGGTGATTTATGGGGGTTTCTAATATATAGGCCTTTATAATCCTCTTCAGAACTGAAGTGGTCCCTAAAAAATTAGTTTGGGAAATTTTCTTGTAAATCTGCAAAATCGCTGTTACACTTGTAAGCCTTCTAACATCCAAAATAAATTACAGGACGATTAAAAGATGATGCCGATATAAAGCAGAGATATGGTAGATAATATGTATTAATGTATTTGGGTGGTATGACTATCTATCTGAAAAGCAGAGCATTTCACATTTTGAAAATTGCGATTTTTTTCAAAATTTCCATCAAATTTCCTATTTTTCTATAAATAAATACAAAAATATTCATTAGTGTTTACCACTAACATGAAGTACAATGTGTCACGAAAAAACAATCTCAAAATCACTTGTGTAAGTTAAGACGTCTCAAAGTTATTGCCATATAAAGTGACACATGTCAGTTTTGAAAAACGAGGCCTGGTCCTTAACGCACTTTTGGGCTGGGTCCTTAAGGGGTTAAACTTCTCCACAACAGTATCACGGACCTGCCTGGTGTGTTCCTTGGTCATCATGATGCTCTCTGCGCTTTAAACAGAACCCTGAGACTATCACAGAGCAGGTGCATCTATACGGAGACTTGATTACACACAGGTGGATTATATTTATCATCATCAGTCATTTAGGACAACATTGGATCATTCAGAGATCCTCACTGAACTTCTGGAGTGAGTTTGCTGCACTGAAAGTAAAGGGGACGAATAATATTGCACGCCCCACTTTTCAGTTTTTTATTTTTTACAAAAGTTTAAAATAACCAATAAATTTCGTTCCACTTCACAATTGTGTCCCACTTGTTGTTGATTCTTCACCAAAAAATTAAAATTTTATATCTTTATGTTTGAAGCCTGAAATGTGGCAAAAGGTTGAAAAGTTCAAGGGGGCCGAATACTTTCGCAAAGCACTGTATTAGATGACATAATACAAATAAAAAAAAAAAACAGAGGTATCCCTCTTCCACGAATGCCTGAACTATAAACATATAAAAATATTTATCCCATAAGGTGAACACAGTGGTGGAAAAAATTGAAAATGTCCAAACTGCTGTTTTTTTGTCACATCAAAAAAAAATAAAAAATAAAAAATATATATATATTTTTCAAAATTTAGATTTTTTTTTTGTGATTGTACCAGTCCCCAGAATATAGGTATCATGTAATTTTTACTGCAGGTTAAATACTGTAAAAATATAACCCATACTCACCTCTCTGGCGTTCAACTCATACCCTGCTTATAGGCCAATGGCTGGGCAAATCAGAAAAGCTGTACTTAATAGACAGTAGCCATCACCACACATATAGTTTCTCAGTTCCAGCAGATAAGGGGGCCTTGGCAGCATTTTTACTCCTATGATACTTTCTTTACCCTCACGACCAGGCCAGACTAACACCCAGATCTTTGCCTGTCTGACCATCAACACTCTCTAGTTGACTTTACAAATGCCCTAACTAGAATATGTCATGCCTCTGTACAGCTCCCCTTTCCCCCTCCCCTTCTCCCTTCTATGGTTTATCTTATTTGCTTTGTGAAGCTTTGCAGTCGAGCAGCTGACCATGAATCCTGGTGATATAATCTACAGTCAACATTTGATTAACCGCCTGCTCTGATTCTTTATATACGGTTTATTCCAGTTATTTAAATATTATTTGTTTCAATACCATTAATTACTGTTGAATTGAAATCAATTATTTCTACCTTTACAGCTGTTATACTGCATTGAGTATATCTGTAAGACTTAGAATCAATTGTGTTGTATACTCTTTGTTTTGTTGTAAATCTTAATAAATTTTTTTTTTTTTTTAACTTCCTGGTACATCATAATGGTACCATTTAATATTTTGTCTGAAGTACAATTTGTCCCACCAAAAGAAGTCCCACATGGCTATGTGAACGGAAAATTAAAAAGTTTTGGCTTTTAAAACGCAGGGAGTAAAAAGTGATAATGAAAACAATGACTGCTGTGGGAAGGGGTTAAAAAACAGAAAGTTAAATGATCACTCATTTTTCAGACAACTTCATATCATGCAATAGAGCATGTAGTTCTGGAGAAAAATGTAATGCACTTTATTTAATAATGTTGCTGTTTTCTGCCTGAAAAACCTAAAGTTCTCTTCCACTAGGTGTCTCCCTTCTAATTAATTTGCTGTTCACTCCCTGTTACTAGGAAAGATCTGTCCATCGATATATCAGGCTTGCAATGACTTGACTGTGAGTGGAAGGAGGAGGCACTGTTCTTTCTTCAGACAGTAAATGGAGAAGAGAGGGCTGTTATTCCTCACAGCCTCCACTCTCTGAACAACTTTCTCTGAGCACTAACCTGAGAGCATTCTGCAAAATCTCACAGCTGACAATATATGTCTTTTTATGTACTTGCATCACCTTTTGACTGCTTGTGTTATTACAGATGAGATGTTAGTCACAGACAGTAAGCAGCTCTCCTGGCTCAGATTTCTCATTTTCTATGTCAGGTATCTTTTTAGCCGCATTAAGCCCTGTATTTGCAGTCCAGTGTACCTAGATCTCAAATATTATGTTCTTTTGGGCTTTTCAAATTTACAGTTATTCCGGGATCAATTACATGTAATGAAGTCAATGGATGGGGGGCGGGGGCAGACTGACCCTTATTGTACATGCCCCCTGTTTTAGGAAGGAATGTAAAATGTGCTGTAACCATAATAGGACTATTAGTAGCAGAAAAACTGATAGGAAACCATATACAGGCTTATACAGTGATCGAACAGACTGCCCAGCAACACCCTGCACAAATTTTAAGTGTTCATGAAAACTCAGGTACCATTTAACAATAATTTTTTCTCTTCCCTATTCTTTAGAGAATGTTATTTTTCAGCGTAATTAAATGACATCTAGTCTTCCCTTGCTTTTTTCAATCTTAGGTTAGATATACAGTATTCTCCCCCAAACTATACTTTATACCTCTGTTAGTGTGCTTAGGTTCTTATTGAAAGCACTTATTTCCTTAAACTTGTTTAACCCATATCCGCTGAAGCAATTTTTGTTTTTTGTATTTTCATGTTTTACTCCCTTCTAAATACAGCAATTTTTAACTGCCATGCTATTTTGTTCACAAAATGTATAAGTTGGTTATTTTTTTGCCAGAAAATTGCATTTCATGTACTTTGTACAAATGTACTTTGTACTTCATCTGTACTTTGTAATACTCTGTGCAATATAGTGGGATGCTGAAAAAAAAATTCAGAATGGGATAGAAGTTAAAAAAAAATGCAATTGTTCTATTTTCATATAGGTTCTGTTGCTACAGTGCTCACTGTGCAGTAAAAATGACAAGTTACCTATATTCTACAAGTCAGTACATTCACAGCAATACTAAATATATACTTTTTTCAAGTTTTAATACATACGTTTTGCACCTTTTTTATGTGAATCTAGCCTTTGACCCTTTGCTCTGACACTTGAAATTTAGCTCTTGGGGCCTCTCATTTCTCTTGATCTTGACCTCTGAAATGTCTCTACACCTTGACAGGAATCCACCTGTGGTAAATTCACATGATTGTCCTTGTTTTCAAAGACACAGCCCTGTCTGTAAAAGATCTAACGGCTGACAATGCATAGGAGAGCATAAACCAAGCCATGAGAAAGAAAGAACTGCCTGTGGAGCTCAGAGACAGGATTGCGTAGAGGCACAGATCTAGAGGAGGATACAAATAAAATACTGCTGCACTGAAAGTACCCAAGTGCACAGGGGGTTCCATAATTTTTAAATGAAAGAAGCATTAAACAACCAGAATTCTTTTTAGAGCTTCTGCTTCACCCAATGAAGTAATTGGGGAGAAAGGGCCTTGGTAAGGAAGAAGACAATGAACCCAATGCTCACTCTGGGGGAGCTCCAAAGATTACAACACTTCACCAATTTGGGATTTATGGCAGGATGGTGTGAAGGATCTCACCTCACCAAGCCACTTGGCATACCTTCGACCAACCTTCTTTCTTAGCCTCCCACTCACACACCGTGAGTGGACCGGGTTTATAGGATAATACGAAATGAGCTTTCTAAATTTTATATATTTATTAACCCCAGTGGGTCGGTACTAAGCATTAACATATACAGAAATATATATCAATTACCAAGCAAATACGGATAAAAATAAAACACAGCACAACAAAATAAAAAGGGAAATAAAAGAAAAATACCAGAACGAGTAGATAGTCCGTTTCTCTTAGCCCATGTGGTAGGCTTCAGGGTTCTTCCTTAAGCAAGTTACAGAGTGGGTGAGCATGTGTCTCCTACAAGCTGTCCAGAACAAAGACGACTCAGGCCTGCCTCTTAAGCCGCATGACTAGGCCGCATGGCTGAAGTCCACACCATGACCTGCCCTCACATCTTCTCCAGGAACAAGATAACAAAGACCCCCCTTCCTCCCAGGTGAGTCGGTATAACTATCCCCAGTCTCCTCCCTGCATGATGTCACTAGGAGGAGGAGTCTTGCCCTCCTTCCTAAAGTCTCTATAACCATGCTTTGTTATATTTCCTCGCCCGATGACTGTAGAGTCGGGCAGGAAGTATGATAGATCTCCATCGTGTAGACACCAAGGATGACACCCCAATCCCCTTTGGGTAAGGAGATCAGTGTCTGGACCTTTTCCGGGCTTTGAACCGTAACATGTGTGGGCTCTAAACGTGTGCCTAGTCCTGGCACATCTGGGGAATTTATCGGGACGACTGTAAGAGGTTCCCCAGGACAGATATTGTCATATAACCATATCCCCTTTGATCTGTAGCTGGCTCCATCTTGTTTGATGGCCGTTTGCATAGAGCCCCCCAGCACATCCTTTCTGCAGGACATCATGCCGTGTTAACGAGTGTAGCACTGTTATGTAAACAAAGGCCTGTGTAAGTGACTCTCTGGGGATCAAAGGGTTGTGGGACAACAAAGAGTTGGATACACAGCTGACCTACAACCTGGTGTAGGAGTAATCTGAGCACATGACAACACACTGACGCAAAATACATATCTGGAAAATACATAGCTGGTGGTCTCTCATCATCACAGATGGCCAGAAAGAAGTCTCTCCTCAGTATAAGACAAATAAAAGCCTGCTTGGAGTTTGCAAAAAAAAGCATCTAAAAGACTCAGACTGCGTGAAACAAGATTATCTGGTCTGATGAAACAAAGATTGAAAACATCAGGAGATTATAGGTCCAGATAAAAACATAAAACAGTTCAACATGTTTTGGGGAAAAAATTAAAAAGTTTTGAACTTCCCTTGGACTCATTTGCTTTGAACTGTGAGTTATACTGTGAAGTGCTGTTGTCTACTTATACAATAAAAACTACTTTGGTCTAATTTAACCATACTGATTTGCACTATGTTAGATACTACATATGTTGTACACGATATATAGCACATCCTAGGACTGGATCCATGGATGACTGAATTGTGTCTCTCTTTGGAATTGATTTGGGAACTAGTCTTATTGTATTGTGTTGGGGTCCCACAATCTTCGGACCTGGTGCTGGAAGTGTGTGGAGATAAAAAGGTGATTCCGGATTACAGGGAGGGAGGATAATACCAATTACCCTCACCCCGTAGGACATAAGTGTGGATTTCACCTTTGCTTATAAGTGATATATATATAGATATATATATAATAGATATATATATATATATATATATATATATGTATACATACATACATATACACACACACACACATACATACAGTGCCTTGCGAAAGTATTCGGCCACCTTGAACTTTTCAACCTTTTGCCACATTTCAGGCTTCAAACATAATGATATAAAATTTTAATTTTTTGGTGAAGAATCAACAACAAGTGGGACACAATCGTGAAGTGGACCGAAATTTATTGGATATTTTAAACTTTTGTAAAAAATAAAAAACTGAAAAGTGGGGCGTGCCAAATTATTCGGCCCCCTTAAGTTAATACTTTGTAGCGCCACCTTTTGCTGCGATTACCGCTGCAAGTCGCTTGGGGTATGTCTCTTATCGGTTTTGCACATCGAGAGACTGAAATTCTTGCCCATTCTTCCTTGGAAAATAGCTCGAGCTCAGTGAGGTTGGATGGAGAGCGTTTGTGAACACCAGTTTTCAGCTCTTTCCACAGATTCTCGATTGGATTCAGGTCTGGACTTTGACTTGGCCATTCTAACACCTGGATACGTTTATTTGTGAACCATTCCATTGTAGATTTTGCTTTATGTTTGGGATCATTGTCTTGTTGGAAGATAAATCTCCATCCCAGTCTCAGGTCTTTTGCAGACTCCAACAGGTTTTCTTCCAGAATGGTCCTGTATTTGGCTCCATCCATCTTCCCATCAATTTTAACCATCTTCCCTGTCCCTGCTGAAGAAAAGCAGGCCCAAACCATGATGCTGCCACCACCATGTTTGACAGTGGGGATGGTGTGTTCAGGGTGATGAGCTGTGTTGCTTTTACGCCAAACATATCGTTTTGCATTGTGGCCAAAAAGTTCGATTTTGGTTTCATGTGACCAGAGCACCTTCTTCCACATGTTTGGTGTGTCTCCCAGGTGGCTTGTGGCAAACTTTAAACGAGAATTTTTATGGATATCTTTGAGAAATGGCTTTCTTCTTGCCACTTTTCCATAAAGGCCAGATTTGTGCAGTGTATGACTGATTGTTGTTCTATGGACAGACTCTCCCACCTCAGCTGTAGATCTCTGCAGTTCATCCAGAGTGATCATGGGCCTCTTGGCTGCATCTCTGATCAGTCTTCTCCTTGTTTGAGATGAAAGTTTAGAGGGACGGCTGGGTCTTGGTAGATTTGCAGTGGTCTGATACTCCTTCCATTTCAATATGATCGCTTGCACAGTGCTCCTTGGGATGTTTAAAGTTTTGGAAATCTTTTTGTATCCAAATCCGGCTTTAAACTTCTCCATAACAGTATCACGGACCTGCCTGCTGTGTTCCTTGGTCTTCATGATGCTCTCTGCGCTTTAAACAGAACCCTGAGACTATCACAGAGCAGGTGCATTTATACGGAGACTTGATTCCACACAGGTGGATTATATTTATCATCATCAGTCATTTAGGACAACATTAGATCATTCAGAGATCCTCACTGAACTTCTGGAGTGAGTTTGCTGCACTGAAAGTAAAGGGGCCGAATAATATTGCACGCCCCACTTTTCAGTTTTTTATTTTTTACAAAAGTTTAAAATAACCAATAAATTTCGTTTCACTTCACAGTTGTGTCCCACTTGTTGTTGATTCTTCACCAAAAAATTAAAATTTTATATCTTTATGTTTCAAGCCTGAAATGAGGCAAAAGGTTGAAAAGTTCAAGGGGGCCGAATACTTTCACAAGGCACTGTATATACATATACTGTATGTAGAACATTACTATTAAATTTTGTAAATCAACTGAATCTACCATACCAACAAAGACATTTTTAGAACTATCACTCACACCACACTTCACAACCCTGAGGTCAGCGGAAGGCGCCCGACATATATGAATAGGTACTTGTCTCTGTGTAAATAAGGTGCATCCTCCGCCGGGTTGCCTGGGTGGAAATGTATGCCAGCTTGTAGCTGGTGTACATATTCCCCATCATTTGTGCAGGATTTCTGGTGTAAATGATGATAAATTTGGCAAAGTGGTGACAGCAATGCAAATTTTAAAAAGTTTCAATTTTTTTACTCAAAGCCACATTTCAGCAAAAAAAAAAGTCAACTTTTTATGAAAAATATATATGGGCCAACATGTACAGGTTAGCTATCCTCAAGAGAAAGAAAGCTGCTTCTCTAGTGCCACCTAGTGGAGGTAACTACCCTGTAAGTGCATGTTTGACACTTTAACAGGCCTTTCAACATGACTAAGAATACAAGTCAAACCAAAGTTTTCTCCAAAAAGAAAGGAGATCCATGTGGAGATAGCTGTTTGGGGTTTTTGCCCCTCATAAGTACAAAGCAGAGTGTTTTGTTGGCGAGTTGAAGGGCTTTTGATAAAAGATTCAGGGGCCGCTCTTCTCTAACACATTGCATTATACTATCTGTTTGGGGATAGAAATCTTCCTCATAAATTGAATTATTTGTCCAAAAGTTTTCTGAAGTACATCTGTATGGATACAAACCATCTTTCTTCTACATTTACTCAGAGGGGACCTTTCATTACCTCTGCCAAGTCCAGCTCTTTAACCCCTATTCGCACCTGGGTGTACATGTACGTCCTGGTGCACATGATTAAGTATTATTATTATTATTATTATTATTATTATTTTTATTTATATAGCATCATTAATTCCATGGTGCTTTACATTTGCGGATTTACATACAGTACACCAGATATACAAAACAGATAATACTAACAGTGACCAACTGGCACAGTGGGATAGAGGGCCCTGCCCGCAAGGGCTTACAATCTATGAGGGAAGAGGGATAGAGACAGAAGGTGAGGGGAGAGACTGTACAGGTGGTGGTGTGGTGACAGTAGTGTTATTGGAGGTTGTAGGCTTTCTTGAATAGGTGAGTCTTCAGGGCCTTCTTGAAGCTTGTGACTGTAGGGGACAGTCTTATGTGTCTTGGTAGTGAGTTCCAGAGTATGGGGGATGCACGGGAGAAGTCTTGGAGACGATTGTGTGAGGAGCGGATGAGAGCAGAGTGGAGTAGGAGGTAGGGGGGGGGGGGGTTAAGAAAAAAAAACAAAAAAAAAGCAAATTTTAAATCACCATCCTTTATAAACATATTAGGTATCCCCAAGTTCGAAAATACCCAAACTATAACAACCGTAAACACCGTAGAAGGAAAAAAAAATCAAAATGCCTGAATTGGCGTTTTTTCGCTGCTTTGCCTCCCTAAAAAAATGAAAAGTGATCAAAACATCACAAATTCCCCAATATAGCAAAAATAAAAACGACATATTGTCCGGCAAAAAAGTCACCTTACACAAGTCCATGCACTGAAATATAATAAAAAGTTACAGGTGTTAGAATATTGGGGAAACCAGGGGGTGGGGGGGGCCCCCCCGGCGAACCCCCCTACCGGGGCCGGGGCGGGCCTTAGTCCTGGGTTGTCTTTTAGGGTGGGGGTGGGGGGGCTTTCTATAACACTCCCCACAAAAAAACGACATGCGGCAGAGTCACCTTACACAAGCCATGGGGGCCACTGAAATCATTGTGGGACCCCCCCCCCCCCCCAAAACCGTGTTTTTGTTGGACCCGACCCCATGGGGATAAAAAGACTATTACAGGTGTTAGAATATGGTGATTCATAGAATTTTTAAAAAAAATTTTTTCTCAAAATATTGAATTTTTGTAAAGTTATTAAAACATGAACGTATGAAACATGAAAACATGAATAAATCTAACATAGCACATACCGGACAGTGGAAGAGATAAAAACACAACCCCTAAGAAACTAGCGGTACTGCATTTTTTTTTTCTTCAATTCCACCTCATTCTGAATTTTTTTTTCCCGCTTCCCAGTACATTATACAGAATAATAAATGGTACTGTTTTGAAGTACAACTTGTCACGCAAAAATTAAGTGCTCAAATGACTACGTAAATGGAAAAATTAGAAAGTTATGGCTTTTAGAATGGATGGAGTAAAAAACAAAAATGAAAAATGTGTGCGTTACATAAGGGTCAATATGTGCTGCTCTACTGATTCCTGTTTCATAGACCCCTTACTAAAATGATAACTAACATGCCCAAAACCTTTTATTTATAATTATTGCAAATTTCTAACTGTACCGTTGCCGACTGTCCTGAATTTTCTGAAAAAATCTCAGCAAATTTGGGCATTACCTGGCCCAAAAACATGTGTGATTTAAAAACCCTATCCAAAAAGGGACACCTGGTGTGGTGCAGTTCCATGGCAGGAGTTACACGTCCCTTTGTTACCAACATAAATGTTGGTAAATACATCTATCTTTACATATGTAACATCTGAACATACAGCTCTTTTAGTGATGGACCTCACAGTGTTACTGTATCTGTTAATGTTCAGCAGGCTGTGCTTTGTGTGCCTGAGTCGGAGCGAATGGTCTTTGTACTGTGGAATTGCTTCCTGTCAGCAAAGTATAAAACCTGGAACTTCTCTCACGCTGTCAGTTGTTCCCTGGGAGAGCTGCCAGGCTGACTGTGTAAAGTCTGCCTTCTCCTTCTTCAGTGCCTCTGGCTGTGCTACAGTACTTAAGCCAGGGCTTCTCTGCGACTAAGGACAGACGCAACCTCCTCTGTTTTAAGAAGTCTGTCTGCGCCTCCTCCCAGTTCTGTGTAGTAGGGCTGCCACAATGTTTGAGTCAGTAGCAGCTGTTTGATAGTAACATCCCATTGCCAGGCCTGCATCATAGCCGTCAGATCCTTTACCTTGTCCTAGACTGGCACCTGATGTGCTAGAAATCTGCAGGACAATATGTTTTCACTACTGCACTTTACTGCGTGTTTCCTTACTGTCTTCTACTGTACTTACCAAGTCTCAGGTAAGTCTTAGTTTTCTTATGTTACTTACCAGATGTATCGCTCCTGGTTTAACAACTGTTTAAAAATGGTATGCAGTACCTGATTGTATATGCTATGTGTAAACTGAGGCCTAGCTGTTAATATAACAAATAACAACTAAAATTTGGCCTTACTTATTTTAAGAGATTGTTTCCAATTTCTATGTAAGTGTTAATTGTAACTAGTGAAGTAACGCAGATAGTTTACACAATACACACTGGTTGGCAGGCAGTCTGTGTTACAAGTACAATCATTGTATCACATTAGGTCAATTAGACAATAAATAGTTTTTTGTTTACATCCATATGCCCATTTTAGTGATACAGACAGGCTGGTGCTGGTGTTACATGTATTCTGTTCTTTATCATTTGCAATGTTGACTTCTTAAGATACTACAGAATGAATGATGAATTTGGCATTATGTGGTTTTATCTCTACACATAATAGAACATCGATCCGTCTAGTAGTGTACTGTATATAATGTAATGTTAAAGCTGCAGGCCTCTTTAGTAGAACTAAAGTGGCACTATGGACACTAAACAGCAACATTATGCCTTTATCATTAGAATATCCTAGAGTAACAATCATTGTTAGTATCAGTACAACTAAGGCTAAGGCCTCAAAAAAGTGATGCGGGAAAATCCACAATGGCAATGCATTGCATTTTTTTCCCGCAGCGCTATTCACAGCGCTATTTCCTTTACGGACTTTCTGCTTCAATTATATCTATTGGGAAACCGCCGGTGTTTCCGTAAGTATAATTGACATGCTGCAATTTCCAAAACCACGGTGGTTTTGGAATCGCAGCACGTCCGCTGTATGTATTTTTCCGCAATGTGTGGATGAGATTTCTTTTTGCCGCAGTGTTTACGCCACTTGGGGCCCCAGCCTTAAAGTGGTTTTTCCATTAACATAACTATATTTAGGTTTGTAGTCAATTAAAAGTTAAACATTTTTTGCACGTAGATCTATAAAGAAAGATTTTGCTGCGTTTCAAAGTTTTCCTTTAACCATCATAGTGGTGACAGTCTGTTGTCTTGATCTGTTACCAATGAATATGACCATGAATGCAGGAACTTTCCACGGTTTAATACTTGTCAGAAACCCAGCCATGACTCCCTTATTGTGGACAGGTTATCAGGCAGTGACACTACATGTATAAGAAGATAACCTGATCATGATTGGGAAATCACTGCTGGGTGAGTATAGAAAGTTCCAGACAATAGACTGTCACCACTGAGATGATTAGTGAAAATCTTTAAAATTACGCAAAATTTTTAATTATTTATATACACTGTGTTCCAAATTATTATACAAATAATATTTTCTCATATTTTCCAAAATTATCTATATGAATTGCAGTCATTGTAATTTTCCAGTCATTAACTATTCGAGTATAATTGGAAGGTTTTTGAACAAACTGCCTATGATAACAGTATATTTAAAAAAAAAAAAAATAAACACTCAAAATGCATGTTTTAAATTATTATGCACAGCAGAATTTGCAACCTTTTCATTTTTATTAAGAACAAAAAAATGGTCATTGTGAAATTATAAGCATTAGCAGGTTATTACAAACTGAAATCAAACAGTTTTCAAGCCAAAACTTTATTCGAGGTGATGTTACATTTGCACATAGGACCCCTTGTTCGAAAGAAGCTTCTGAACTCTCTCGTCCATTGAATTTGTCAGTTTTTGGATGGTTTCTGCTTCAATTGTTTTGCATGAGGACAGAATACCCTCCCAGAGCTGTTGCTTAGATGTGAACTGCCTCCCGCCATCATAGACACTCCTTTTGATGATGCTCCAGAGGTTCTCAATGGGGTTGAGGTCAGGGGAGCATGGGGGCCACACCATAAGTTTGTCCCCTTTTATGCCCATAGCAGCCAGAGATGCAGATGTGTTATTTGCAGCATGAGACGGTGCATTATCATGCATGAAAATGATCTTTCTGCGGAATGCATGATTCTTCTTCTTGAACCATGGCAGGAAGTGCTGTTTGAGAAACTCCACATACATTATGGAGTTCATCTTTACCCCTTCAGGGATCCTAAAGTGGCCGACAATCTCTCTCCCCATGATTCCAGCCCAAAACATTACTCCACCTCCTCCTTGTTGGCGCCGTAGCCGTGTTTGCATGGGGTGTCCATCAACAAGCCATCCTCCACTCCATCCACCTGGACCATCGAGCGTTGCACGGCACTCATCGGTGAACAAAACAGTTTTGAAGTCAGTCTTCATGTATTGTTTGGCCCACTGGAGCCGTTTCTGCTTGTGTGCAGTGGATAGAGGAGGTCGACAGGATGGCTTACGCACAGCCGCAAACCTCTGAAGGACCCTGCATCTTGTTGTTTCGGGGGGACTTTGGAGGCACCAGCAGCTTCAAAAACTTGTCTGCTGCTATGACAAGGCATTTTTGAAGCTGCTCTTTTAACCTGACGTAATTGCCTGTTGGAAAGAGTCCTCAATTTTCCCTTATCAGCACGCACACGTGTGTGCTGTGAATCAGCTACATACTACTTGATTGTGCGATGATCACGATGAAGTGTCTTGGCAATGTTGATTGTAGTCATGCCTTGACCTAAACACTCCACAATTTGTTGCTTCTCAGCAGCCGACACATCCTTTTTATTTCCCATTTTGGCTATAAATGTAGGCTGCTTAATAATGTGGGACAACCTTCTTAAGTAGTCTTGCCTTTAATTGGACACACATGCCAAACTAATTAGCACAGGTGTCTGCAATTGCTTTCAGTGATATAAAGAGCCCTGACACACATCAACATCAATGAGTTTAACTGACAAACAAAAAAATTCTTACCTTATCACTCCTAAACACTTTTTGCATAATAATTTGGAACACAGTGTATGTAGAAATGTTTAACTTTTAGTTGTCTACAGCAGGGGTCAGTAACCTTCGGCACTCCAGCTGCTGTGAGAATACAATTCCTAACATGCTCCATTCACTTCCATGGGAGTTTCAAGAACAGCAGTTCAAGTATGCATGCTGGGAGATGTAGTTTTACAACAGCAGGAGTGATGAAGGTTGCCTACCCCTGGTCTACAGTCTTAAATATAGCTATGTTTGTGGGAATACCCATTGTAAAGGAACCTATCAGTTGACCTGTCAGCTCTTTAATAACTTTAGCATCAACATAAACTGTATAATAAAAATAAAACGCTACACTAGTACAGGATCTTACATACAGGAGCTGTATGCAATTTACCTGCTTCTAGTCATCTATGCAGCATTGTTGGCAGAGATAGTCATGCAGCCCGGGCTGAAGCCTTGTTTCCTGGACATGCACAGTGAAGTATAGTGTACTTGTCTCTGTTTCATCTGCACACTTCAGTCTCACAATCACACAGATGAAGCCAAGACGCATAAACCTCACTCATGACCAGGAAACATACATTCAGCTTGAAATGCATGACTACGCAGAACGGCACTGCCCAGATGACTAATAGGTCAGTTACAAAAAGTGTATGGATGATTATGACATGTTATAGCATGCCATATTAGTATATAGGGAGATTGTTGAACATTTTAGTGATATATTAACCTATTTTACTTCTATTCAGTAGAAAACAGTCTCCAAAGTTCTCTTCTCAGCATTACATTTTGATTGGATGCTATGGGCAATTAGGACACTTTTTCTGTTAATATGATAATACATCTGCCCCACCGTGTATTGGCAGTATATGCAGATTTTATAGTTGCCAAATGAGTTTCTCGTTGTTACTTTTAATGCAAATCTGTTGAATGGTTTCTGCTGCCCCATCTGTAAGCAGTATATGATAAAGGAAAAGATGAGCTCCGTAATATATAGGTTTATATTAGGAGCAGGATTTCTAAGTAAAAAAATAGGGCAAATCCTGAAAGGACTCCTAGGAGAGGCAGTGAGAGTCCAGCTTACCCCACACACACCTCCTTCTATGCACACACTGATACAGAGGTCATGGTGCAGGAATCATATTTTCACTTTAGACAGTTAATAAAAGACAGTATAACTTACATTAGATTGTAGAAGTAGACAAGTTGGCATACACATAGGAAACATTTACGATTATAATATGGACATAATGTATATCTGTGTTGGACTAAAACATTCCCACAGTGAAAAATACTAAGGCAACATGTGTGTGCAGTCTGCATGTCAGTAAAAACAGCACGGATGACACATGGATTGGTATCCGTGTGCCAAACGTGGTTTTCACTGACCCATACATTGATAATGAATTGACAAAGCCAAAATTACAAACAGATTTAGGATCTGCTCCATATTTTGCAGCTCTTCAGTTCTGCTGTTCGGACGAACAGCCAAAAAAACTACAACTGTGAATGGGCCCATTGAAATGTATAGGTCTGTACTTTTACCCGCAATTACAGATAAAACGTACAGTCGTGCGCATGAGGCCTTATTGGGGTTTATTAACTCTTCAAGGTCACATTGCAGTGTTTGCTTTATCCTACCATATATGAATTCAGTGAAGCCAGCAAGTTAGTTGCCTGTGCCCATCTTACTCTTTGAAATCCTGGCTTAGGAACATTGATGGTGGCACATTGCCAATGCAAGCCATCAACACTTCCACAGACATTCAAGTGAAACTTGAAGATCCAGAGTAGTCAGGTGATGTTAGGCAATGCCTTGAAGCTTTTGCACTGCTTAGCGAACACAGTAACTGCGGAAATGATTTATTAAGGTGTTTGGAGGACTCACCATTAATTTCCATGGGAAGATGAGGTCTTTTTTCTCTTGTATTTTACAGAACAGTGAAAACTCTTTGAGACGACCACCAAAAAGTGCATTAAAGAGTGGTCTTCTGGAGGTGGTCTTCTAGAAGAATTTGTCACAAGAAATCTGTTGGCCTTTTTGAGAGATTTCACTGTGCTATGTATATTACTTTAGTACTACTGCAGTAGTTGTTTTGCTGTTGATATACAGTATGTAATTGTCTATTATTTTAGGTGTTGCTTTATTCATTGTGTACACTACCTTTGTTTCCATTACATTGCATAGCATGTGTTTGTTGTATGCATACATTGTGTTTTCCCTTTCATTAATCGATTAATGCGCCTCGGGTATTTTGTTGCCTTAGGATTGTAAGTTTGTGCCAGAATTTAGCTACATCCTATTGGCACAGATATTTACCTCACAATTTCATTAGACCTTGCAGTTGCATGCACGGTTTTGGTTGACAGCCAAAATTCTCTTCTGCTAGGCCAGAGAAATTGTTTTTTTTTATGGTTTTACTCTTGATAATGTAAGAAAAAAAATGACATAATCACCATTTCTATTGCCAGTCTATGTTTACATTGCTAAAGCTCCGTTGGCAGGTGACGGCTGTGGCCAGGGATGGCTAAAGCATCAGCTTAATAGAAAGTCAAAGAAAGCAGACAAATGTAAAGGAGCGTCCCTGATACCCCAATGCATAAACACGGCTCTCTATTGCCCCCTTATATTTAAAAAAATGTATGTAGGCAGCAGAGGAGATGTAAAAAATAAAAAAGTATTTATACTTCCCTGCATCCTCTCCTGCTCTGGTCTGTCTCCTCTGCTACTATGTATGTATACAGATTGGCAGCAGTGGTAATGTAAAATCACTGAGACTGCTGCAGCCATTCACTGCTCTCAGCTGTATACTACGCTGATTGGCAGCCATCCTGTTGACATGATGTCATCATTGCATTGTATACAAACAGAGCAGTGGAGGAGAATACAGGTATATATAAATGCAATACTTTCTTTTATACCATCCTGTTGCCTGCAAACATTTTTTTAAAATCCCGGACAACCCCTTTAGAGAGGACCTTCCATGTTCTCTAACATTGTGCATATTATATGCTGCTACAAAGCTAAGGGTGCATTGAGATATATGTTAATATCAGTTTCCCTACCGGTGGTGCACAGGAGCCGGAGGGAAATAGATGCCAGAACGAATCCTATAGTTTTCTATGGGATCGAATCTGGAACAAGAGGCATCAGTTCTGGCGCAGGATGCACGCTGGCCGCTTCCTGAAGACAGATGCGGCAGCACCCGACGTTCTGCGCAGTCCATCTATGTACAGTAGTGAAGTTGGCAACTGCGGCTTCACTACTGTACTTGAGCAGGGGTTGCTCTCTTGAGCTCAGAAGCTGCTCCTGTAGGTGCTATGGCCCGAACCTCCACTCATCTAGTAGTGAAGCCAGCAATTGCTAATCACTACTGTACCGGAGCATGGGGCCATCTGCTGCCTCCCGACACTTTCATTATGACAGGCTGTCTCTCCCCAAGCCCCAATCCACTGCACTAGTGGCAGCAAGGATCGGTAATTATCCCTGCTGTCTTCACACATGTGGACTCTTGTGCATCCAGCAGGGACATTTGACGATCCCTGTTGCCGCTTAGTGTAAGGGAAGAGGACTTGGGGACTGCGGGTGGAAGGTGAAAGTTCCTTGTTAGTTGCCCCCCAAATTAGGCCCCTTATTAGGCCACCTTAGCCACATACAGTGTAATGCCACGTTAGTCATCCTACACTGTATAATGCCATGTTAGTCACCAACCGCACAGTGTAATGCCACGTTAGTCGGCCCAGATACACAGTATAATGCCACATTAGTCGCCCCTGCCTAATCCTAATTTTTTTTCTTGTATAAATGTGGCATGCATGTTATAGTCATACATGTCGTTTTGTCCCAAAAATACTGTAAATACTGGACGTGTTCAGCTCGGACCTTTACTTGATGGTGGACCCCAGTTAATGGATGTTTAATAAAAGTAGTTGAGTATCCCTGCTTGTGAAAGATCCTCAGTGCGCCAAACCGCTTTGGCCACACCCTGAGTCCTCTTTCATATAAAAACCACACTCACCGCCAGTGAGTGCCAGGTTCACAGATAAATACAAGACAAGCTTTCTAAATTTTATATATTTATTAACCCCTAAATGGGTCGGTATTAAAATCTAACATATACAGTTCAGAACAGATATGCAGATGTATGCAAGCATTAACAGTTACTAGTTGCAAGATACAGTACAAATAAAATAAAAGGGATTAAAGGTGAAATAATTACTTTACCACATATGTCCTTGATGTGGTTCTATAGTCCAACACTCACACATGGCATGTGTGAGTCACCAGTGGAGGCTGTTCAGCATGTGGCATTAAAACGATAATCCCGCCTGCATGCTCTCATAACAGTCTCTCAGCATTAGTCCAATAGTCAATCACAAAAAACTCCTCATGGTCTGTCTGTAACAACTCTGTAGCATGATCCCAGCACAGTCTTCATAGCATGATCTCCATAGTGTAATCTCAGCACAGTCTTCATAGCATGATCTCTTAGTGATAGTCTCCTCCCACAGACCTCTTACCTCATCTTTTATACCCTTTATGCCCCCTCCCAGAATGAGGTCACCGGCGACAGTACGTCTGAGTTAATTCAATCAAATCCAGATCTTTTGTATAGAGCTGAGACAAAGTGAATTGATACACTGTTATCAGTCATATCTGATCAACAGCCCAGGCTTGAACAATGCACTATTGTTTGATCAGCCAGGGCTGTATAAGAATACAATGGAGCCCTATTGTTCCAGCCTGGCTGCTACTGCCAATATGCACCTAGGCTTGTAGCTGCGCACAGTATCCAAGCAAGCAAGAAGGGAAATCCTATACCCAGAGATCAAAATACATCTGAGTTATAGCCACACTTAAGCAGAATCATCACACTGCTATATTGGCCTTGGCAGCCCATCATGCCTCGTGGACCATCATGGTAAAAACTGATGAAAACTTATTTTAGAATTTATTAGCCCTTTCCCAACATCTGCCGTAATAGTACGGCGGATGTCAGGTATTTAAATATGGCGGCCGCAGACACCTGGTGTTAATGTCTGCGATCAGTGCGGGCATTAACCCCCCCCGACGCCTCGGTTAAAGCTGACCGAGGGGCCATTTTGCCGGCAACACACGGGCGGCGAAATTTTGCTGGGGATCGCCGTACCGTTATTTTGCTATTCATTAGCATTGTAATGCATTGTATTAATGATCACAAACCTCTGGGGTTAAAGACCCCTAGGGGTTCTAATAAATGCAATAAAAAAAAAATTAAAAAAAAATTACAATTCTAAATCACCTCACCTTTCCCTAGAACACATATAAAAGTACTTCAATACTGTGAAACACATACACATTAGGTATCCCTGTGCCAAAAATGCCCGGGGGGCCTTACAGGTCAATGTCATTGCTGGGCAGTGAGGAATGGCCCCCTGTCGATACACATCTAGACTTGTCCTGTTGGGGAACTGAAACTAACCAATATCTTTGCAACTGGGCAGATACCGGCAAAACTCACAGTGTGCTGAATTCTGTCAGCTTTGCAGTGGTATATAACACATGCAATATTAAAGGACATGAAAGGTCCTCTTTAATAATGCCTCCTAATGCCCCCTTATGTAAAAGATGCTCCTGATAGCCTTATTTTAAGAAGGCCCCCTTAAATAGATATTGCCCACTCAGGGGTGTAACTAGTAAAGACTGGGCCCCATAGCAAACTCTTGACTTGGGACCCCCCACGGCATGGCGCCCCCTTTCCTGGCCCCCACACAGTATAACGCCCCATTTACACATACTATAATGTCCCAAAGTGGCCTCCAGACAATATAATATTCCATATTGCCCCTCCAGACAGCATAATGTCCCATAGAGGCCCCTGCACACAGTATAATATCATATAGCGGTCTTACTTACTGACCCTCGTTCCTGCTCACTGCCGCCTCCACAGTGGAACAGGGATCACTAAGTAAAAAGCACTTGCTCCAGCAGGTAACAGCCTTTAAAAAAAAAAAAAAAAAAGTAGGGGCCCACTAAGGTCGCGGGCCCCATAGCAACCGCTACAGCTGCTACGGCAGTACTTACGCCACTGTATTGAGGACCACCTAACATATAAATAATGTCATCCAAAGTGTGGAAAAAAATAAAAATTATACTCCTACCTCTGCTCCGCTGAGGCAACAAACCCACAAGGCCCCATGATCACAACACATCAATGTCATGGCACAGTGACATCATCATGCCCATCTCCGCCGAATCATAACTATGTTGTAAATATGGTACCTTATAGGCTGCAGGCCTGAAGTGGCTACTTGTCTTTGCGGCGGCCTATTGTTTTCTCATTGTTATCAATGGGAGGCAAAAATTGAAGTAGAACACTGAAAAAATAAGCATCCTGCTCAATCTTTCTGTTGATTCATCCACAGAACCTACGGTGCGAGACACTTCTCTGATTAGGCCCATTCATCTGAATAAGTGAGTGAAAGCCGCAGCGGCAAACCGGAGGGGCAGAATGTGGAGAGCAATATGAGGTGGAAGTGTAACGCCAATGTTCCTTGTATGCACGAGAAAGCTCCTGAAGCATGTGCTGATTCTGAAAACATCCAAAGAGCCCTCCTTATTGTTGTTTTGTGCCCTATGAAAAAAAAAGGCTTTGCGGCACAGAGGGTGTAAGCGCACACCCCCACATTGCTTTAAAAACCTATAGAAGTGAATAGGTTTTTAAGCAAAGCGTCGCAAACCTTTCCCTATCCAGTTTTACGACATTTAGGTCGGATTTGCAGCGGATGGAGTGCCGGTGCAAGTGTGAACCCACCCTAAGTAGTTAAATATGTCGGTGCCTGTCTCTCACAGGTATATGACAGGAAATTGTCCTGAAGGCTATGATGTGAAAAAGAGTCTGACACAAATACATGTTGTTGGTCAGAAAAGCAGACCCTGTATCTTATAGCAAAATTGATAGCAATATGATTTATGCTTTTAAAACACAAATCTAGATATATTTTTATCTCAGCATTGTAAGTATTCTTCATCAATTACTGATTCTAATGTTTACTTATCTAGGATCTTATTGGACATGAAGGTAATCTGAAGCTTTGGAAGTTATTAGCGATAAAGAAGTTGTTCATTTTTAATAAGTTAAACATTAGACATGTATGTGCCAGTCCAAATAGTAATGGTAGATGGATAGGGAAACAGATAGGGCCAGTGTTGGATTGGGATGTCTAGGGCCCACCAGTGGAATTGTTTCTAGGGGCCCACCACCAGGACCCCTACAGATCAGTGGTACTGAGACAGGGCGGCTAAAGGTAATAACATGTCGGGAGCCATGTTGCTCACCTGCCATACCATGTGCACCACTGCACTACCTAAACCCACTGGCACACTCTGTATGGCAAGTGAACAGCGTGGCTCCTAGAATTGTTACCATTACTTGTAGCCACTCTGTCCTGGAAAAGCTGATCTACAGAGGTCCTGGCTGTTGTATCCCCGCAGATGTAATATTGATGGCCTATCCTAAGGACAGGCCATCAATATTAGAAAGATGGATAAATCCTTTAAAAGGGTTGTTCAGGAATTGGAGCAGTGCCGGCTGAAGGTTTAAAATAAAAAATAAATAAATTAAAAAAGCATACTCACTTGTCCGCAGCTTTCCGTTGTCCGCTACCAGTGTCCATTCAGTCTTGTGCCAACACCTCCTTGCTGGGAGTCTTAGTTTCCTTGCAGGGGAAACTAATAAAATAGTAAAAAAAAAAAAACAAACACTAAAAGTTCAAATCACCCCCCCTTTCCCTAAAATACATTTCAAACTAAAAAATTACTGTGAAACACATACACATTAAGTATCCATGTGTCCAAAAATGCCCGGTGTACAAACTTATAAAAATATTTTTTCCATATGGTGAACGCCATAGCAGGAAAAAAATCAAAAGTGCTGAACCACAATTTTTTATTTTTTTGCTTCTGATAAAAATTTGAATAAAAAGTGATCAAAGTAATAGACATTCCCCAAAATGGTATAAAATGGTACACAGAAATATAAAGGGATTAAAATGTAAATAAAACTATATAAATTTGGTATCAATTAGCAAAATGAATGAACAAAAGAAAAATCTAAATTAAATCAATATTTGGTGTCACCATCCTTTGGAGGAGGAGTCCTGGAAGTAATGATATGGTGCAATAGCCACTAGCTTTTAGAGAATTAGCTTTTCCAAACTTCTGAATGTTAGGTAGTGATACAATATATTCAAGCTCTCTTAACACACTTAATAACTTGGCAGAGTTGAAGGTTTTAGAAAAGCTGTTTGACAACTTCTGAGGAAGATGCATGCTAAAGTCTGCCCTTTCTTTGGGGAAAATAAATGTTGGGTTGATATTGATAGGTTTCATGACAATGGAATGTGTTTATCACTGCATGACTACTGTCACTATCTGATACACGATAGACTTTCGAGTGACATATTAAGTGCAGACTTGCCGCATGCATTTGGTCAAAGGTCTTGAGGATTTACTGAGATGCTTATGATAGTATGCAGATTTCTTCACTTTAGTCATTACCTGGTACAGTGATAATCCTCAGCATTTCTGAGATAAACAGGTTCTATGAACTACTAGTATAATCATAGTTTTTCTCTTTCTACGTAACCCATACATTAATATTGAAGGGTTTTTACCATGATTTAGATATTGATGACTTTTCCTTAGGACAGGTCATCGATGTCAGATTGGTTTTGAGGGATCCACCATACCATGTTGCACAATGTACAGAGACAGAAGTACACTGCTCTGTTTAATGCTGGTTAATGGTTCGATGCATTACTTTACATATTTTTATTTTATACGACAGAAGCACTACACCTTCATCTCTCTCTACTTTCCTTCCTCTACTAATCTGTTTCTTTTTTTTTAGTACTTTAGGTAGTTTCTAAACATTTACAAGGAGGGAATGAAGAAATGTTGACTGTTTAAAACTGGTAATACAATGTTGCAACATGCTATCAGGAACTTTGACAAGCTGCAGTGCACAATAAAACCACTGGGTGGCAACATATAGACGTGCAGTTTAAAGGGATTTTCTGGGACTAAAACAATTAAACTAAAGGCAAGAAATGCTTGTTATATGACTGAATAAGCATAACCGAGTACCTTGAGTTGTGTTTAGACTATTTTTACCTCATATTTTCAGGCTCATGCAGTACTTTCTGGTTTCTACTTCCTTGTTGTGGGAGTGTCAGTGCTTTTCCAGGCAGCCCTTCTCAGCATCTGCCCAATGCACCTCTTAGCACAAGCTGGTCCCATAATACAACACTTCTCAGAAAGGCCATGTTCTATCAGAAAACTAAATGCATTTTTAAAAAACAGCATAGATTGTTCAAAAAATGCTTGCTGTTTTCCCTGCATGATGCTTATAATAAAGCATTCACATCTTTTGCACTTGTTGCTCATTTTCTTCACTCTCCCTATGCATCTACCATGCTGCCAGCCTGTCAGTGTCTGTAAAACCGTCTTTATCTGACCACAGTCTGACCTTCACACGGGCCCAGGTGAGGAAGGAGATGAAAAAAGATCAAGGCGAGGAAAGCCGCAGGGCCAGATCACATCAGTGCAAGGCTAATTAAGACTTGCGGGGACCAGCTGTGTGGTATAATTACATATATGTATAATATGAGCCTGAGGCAGGAAATAGTCCCTGAATTATGGAAATCTTCTTGTGTGGTACCAGTTCCAAAGAAACCTCACCTTATGGACCTCAACGACTACAGACCTTTAGCACTGACATCCCACCTGATGAAGATCTTAGAGAGATTGGTTCTCACACATCTCCGCCCTCTAGTGAGCCCCGCTATGGACCCTCTCCAGTTTGCTTATCGGCCGGGCATTGGGGTAGATGATGCCATCATCCACCTTCTGCACAGGGCTCTGTCTCACCTGGAGAAACCAGGGAGCACGGTGAGAATAATGTTCTTTGATTTCTCCAGTGCTTTTAACACCATACAACCCAGGTTACTGAGGGACAAGCTGGGCCTTGCTGGAGTGGACCACCACCTCTCCAACTGGATCCTAGACTACCTCACAAATCGACCTCAATACATGAGAGCCCAAGACTGTGTGTCAGATACCATGATCTGTAATACGGGGGCACCTCAGGGCACGGTTCTCGCCCCTTTCCTCTTCACACTGTACACTGCAGATTTTAGGTGCAACTCATCTAGCTGCTACCTACAGAAGTATTCTGACGACTCTGCAATAGTAGGTCTCATCACAGACGATGATGACAGGGAGTACAGAGAACTGAACCGGGATTTTGTGGACTGGTGACAGCGGAACCACCTGAAGATTAATGCGGGGAAGACCAAGGAGATGGTAGTGGACTTCCGTAAAGGCAGACGCCCTCCTAAACCAGTGGACATTCTGGCAATGGGCATCGAGATTGTGAACACCTATAAGTACCTGGGTTTGCTCCTTAATAATAAGCTGGACTGGGCAGATCATATGGAGGTCCTGTACAGGAAGGGCCACAGCAGGCTCTACCTGCTTAGGAAGCTGAGAGCCTTTGGAATCCGGGGGGCACTTCTCAGGACTTTCTTCAGCTCAGTAGTGGCATCAGCCATCTTCTTTGGAGTGGCCTGCTGGGGGAGCAGTATATCAACCAGGGACAGAAATAAACTTGACAAGCTGATTAGAAGGGCCAGCTCTGTCCTGGGGAGCCCACTGGACCCAGTGCAGGTGGTGGGTGACAAAAGGATACTGTCTGTGGTGAGCTCCATGCAGAAGAAGAAGTTCCATCCCATGCATGAGACTGTGATCGCGCTGGGCAGTACTGCCAGTGACCGACTGCTCCACCCTAGGTGTGAGAAGGAGCGCTATCGGAAGTCTTTCCTCCCCACCGCGGTTAGGCTGTACAACCAACACCGACCTAAGCGGAGATCAATACACACAGAGAACTGAAATATCTTTCTGCCTGTTAAATCCCCCCCCCTCCTCTGCTACGTCCTATCTGTCTGTCTACTATCAATGTAATGCCTCTCACCTTGGAACATTCCTGTACATTTTGTATTTGAATCTGCTTATCTTTGCTGCTGTAACACACTGAATTTCCCCATTGTGGGACTATTATTATTATTATTATTATTATTATTATTAAAATATTAAAACCGTCTGACCACTCATGGAAGAGGCAAGGGAGAGGCTAGAATAGTTAAAAATAAAACAAATACAAAATGTGTTTGTCAACCTTACATGCTGCGGCTGCTGTTGCCTCTAATCACTGATGTGATCATATGTGTGAAACAGGTGCTGGCTTCTCCGGTGATCAGGACCAGCCCCCACCTCCTCCTGGCTGCTCTGGAAGCTAATAAAGTTCAGAGAAATGCTGCTTTTATCAGTAATGACATCACAGTCATGGTGGATGTGGCTAACCACTGAAGTCATGTGCACAATGAATGGCACATAATCAGGATCAGTAAGGAAGTGCTAACAGAGTTACAATGTGTTGCTCACAGATTTATGCAAAAGGATAAGAAAATTTTATTTGGTCTTAGACAAAAAAATGTGCTGAAATGAATTTTTTTTTATCTGTAAAAAAAAAAAAAATAATAATAAAAATAATATCTAGGAAAACTCCTTTAAATATCTTCTGACAAAATATCACAATATATCAAAATATAAAATATTAAATGTTTGCACCTTTCATGGTTATAATAAAAAGAGGACATATCTGCATCTAGCTTTCCCCATAAAAGACATGTTCACATTTACTAGTCAAAAAGGTCTAAAAGGCCAAAATAACGAACGTTACCCCGGTGCAGATTTTAATGGGTTTATTCTACAGTTACATTTCACTTAACACTTGCTAACTTTTTCTTCCATTATAGGTATAACCTTTACAACATATTAAATAAGCTGCAGAGATACATTTACTCTCTTGATACCAGCTTGCTTATTATTGATGAATAGCCTGCAGCAAAATAATAGGCAATATTTTCCGGATATAAACTAGACATCTCCTTAGAATTAATGTAGATATTAGTTTCACAAAAAGTTCACTTTAACATACTAGACATTTGTAGAAAAGTTATTTAAAGGGTATATAACAAAATCTTCAAAGGTATTGCAAATGTATGATCCTAGTTTGTTTTCACCATATTTACAATATCAGTGTTGATAAATTTACTGTATTTCCTATTAATGATTGGATTTATAATTAGCCACTACATCCTGTTCACCAGCAGTTTTGGGGTTATAGACAATAACACCAACAACAAAAGCACAAACAAAATCTGAATTCTGAAAATATCCTACAATAGTCTTTTTGATGTCCCCCTGTAAATTAGCATTGAAAAGTGGAAGATAGAAACTACATATTGTGACACTTCCCAATAAAAAAGGTCATGGATTAAGCCTAGTTGCAGACGAATGTGTGCATTTTGTGGTCCGCAAACTAGTAATCAGTTTCTTTTGTGCAGACCATGTGTCAGAGTTTGTGGATCTGCAAAAAAAAAAAAAACATAGGAGACATCTAATGATGTCCCTAGCTTGTCCGCAAATATGGATAGCACACTGATGACACACTGAGTACATCAGTGTGCTGTCCATGGTTTTTTAGTCTTCCATAGGCTTGTATGGGCGAAACCGTGCCGAAAACCCTGAACAGAATAGGGCCTACTCTATATTATCCGGCACAGACTCACGGCCCACACACTGATCCGAGGAAATCACGGTTGTGTGCATGGGCCCATAGAAATGAATGGGTCAGTGTGCTATCCGGGAAAAACACGGATAGCACACTGATCTCGCTCACGGTCATCTGCAAGGGGCTTAAAGGGGTTGTCTGGGATAAAAGCAAATTCCTACACTAATCTAAACACCCTCCCCGCGCTTACTTTGTCAATAATATAATTTATCAAAAATGTATATTTACCCATATCCCCGGGGCAGTGACGTGATCGCCCCAGGGACATTTGCTGGTTATCCAATGACGATCCGTTTCCCCGTTTCCGGAAACAGAACGTCACTACTACTCCACCCTCATCCACTCCATTATACTTACGTGACTTCTTTCCAGTCTTCCTCCTGCGGGACAGCTCCTCCCTCTTTTCTGACTTCCGGCGCACGCAATAGTCCCAGTGCTGCTCTGTGCTCAGCAGCCAATAATCCAAAGATACATGTAATGCTAAAAGGTATATGGGTGCATTTATTAATCCATTAATAGCACTAACAGACCTCTTTTAAAAATAATTTTTTGCCCAGAAAACCCCTTTAACTTAAAGGAAATCTGTCAGGGCAATTCGGGACACTCCCACGCGTCCATATGGACCTGGGGTTTAGTGTCCCAAATCACCCTGTTATAACGCAATCAATGGCCGCATTAAAAATAAAAAAACTTTATACCTCACCCTGCCGCTGTACTCCCCGCCCCTGCGCAGTTCTTCAATGAAGCCAGAGGAGTACACCTCAGCTTCAGTGCGCATGCCTCATACCTCCGGCAATTGCGCAGTGAAGCCGGGGTGTCCATCTTCGGCTTCACTGAAGAACAGCGCTGGCACCAGGAGCATGGGGGAGGCGTGCCAACAAAGAAGCTCATGAATAAGCTGGACTGTTCTCGGCCGAACAGCATTCATCAGACCCTTCTCTAGGTAAGTATAAAGGTTTTTTATTTTTAATGCGCCTGCGGATTGCATTACAACAGGGTGATTTGGGACACTAAACCCCGGGTCTATAATGACCTGTGGGTGGTTTAGTGTCCCAGATTGACCTGACAGATTCCCTTTAAGGCATTTCTCACAAAGGTTGGCTATTGAAGATAATGCCTTTTCAGATTAGCCCCTTCCCGCCACAGCCATTTTTGATGTTTGTTTTTTTTTTCTTCTCCACTTCATCAGAAAGCCATAACTTTTTAAAATTCTCTTTACATAGAGCTATATAGGACTTATTTTTTGCGGGACAAACTGTACTTCGTAATGATACTATTTAGTATTCCATACAATGTACTGGGAAGCTGGAAAAAAATCCAGAATCGGATGGAATTAGAGAAAAACTGGATTTGTGCCACTTTCTTATTAGATTTGTTTTCACGTTGTTCACTTTGTGGCCAAAGTGACATGTTATGTACAGTGCCTTGCGAAAGTATTCGGCCCCCTTGAACTTTTCAACCTTTTGCCACATTTCAGGCTTCAAACATAAGGATATAAAATTTTAATTTTTTGGTGAAGAATCAACAACAAGTGGGCATGATGCTGCCACAATCGTGAAGTTTTCAGCTCTTTCAACAGATTCTCGATTGGATTCAGGTCTGGACTTTGACTTGGCCATTCTAACACCTGGATACGTTTATTTGTGAACCATTCCATTGTAGATTTTGCTTTATGTTTGGGATCATTGTCTTGTTGGAAGATAAATCTCCATCCCAGTATCAGGTCTTTTGCAGACTCCAACAGGTTTTCTTCCAGAATGGTCCTATATTTGGCTCAATCCATCTTCCCATCAATTTTAACCATCTTCCCTGTCCCTGCTGAAGAAAAGCAGGCCCAAACCATGATGCTGCCACCACCATGTTTGACAGTGGGGATGGTGTGTTCAGGGTGATGAGCTGTGTTGCTTTTATGCCAAACATATCGTTTTGCATTGTGGCCAAAAAGTTCTATTTTGGTTTCATCTGACCAGAGCACCTTCTTCCACATGTTTGGTGTGTCTCCCAGGTGGCTTGTGGCAAACTTTAAACGAGACTTTTTATGGATATCTTTGAGAAATGGCTTTCTTCTTGCCACTCTTCCATAAAGGCCAGATTTGTGCAGTGTACGACTGATTGTTGTCCTATGGACAGACTCTCCCACCTCAGCTGTAGACCTCTGCAGTTCATCCAGAGTGATCATGGGCCTCTTGGCTGCATCTCTGATCAGTCTTCTCCTTGTTTGAGATGAAAGTTTAGAGGGATGGCCGGGTCTTGGTAGATTTGCAGTGGGCTGATACTCCTTCCATTTCAATATGATCGCTTGCACAGTGCTCCTTGGGATGTTAAAGATGGGAAATCTTTTTGTACCCAAATCTGGCTTTAAACTTCTCCACAACAGTATCACGGACCTGCCTGGTGCGTTCCTTGGTCTTCATGATGCTCTCTGCACTTTAAACAGAACCCTGAGACTATCACAGAGCAGGTGCATTTATACGGAGACTTGATTACACACAGGTGGATTATATTTATCATCATCAGTCATTTAGGACAACATTGGATCATTCAGAGATCCTCATTGAACTTCTGGAGTGAGTTTGCTGCACTGAAAGTAAAGGGGCCGAATAATATTGCACGCCCCACTTTTCAGATTTTTATTTTTTACAAAAGTTTAAAATAACCAATAAATTTCGTTCCACTTCACAATTGTGTCCCACTTGTTGTTGATTCTTCACCAAAAAATTAAAATTTTATATCTTTATGTTTGAAGCCTGAAATGTGGCAAAAGGTTGAAAAGTTCAAGGGGGCCGAATACTTTCACAAGGCACTGTATATTTTGTGGGAGGCACGATTATGGCAATACCAAATTCATATAGTTTTTGTTATACTTTAACACTTTAAAAAAAAAAAAAAAATTGAAGAAAACAAAGTTACCATATTCTGACATCCATCACTCTTTAATTGTCATATTGCCATATTCTAACAATGTCACTCTTTTTTATTGTCATATTTTTATAAGATGCATAAGGCATTTTTTTGTGAGGTCAGATTTATATTTTTTTCATACCATTTTTTGGAATCTCTGATGTGCTGATTGCTTTTTATTCAAATTTTTCTGGAAAAAAAATGGTTTGGCTCTTTTGACTTCTTTTTTCCCCAGCTACTGTGTTCATTGTATAGGAAAAATATTTTTATAAATTTGTAGTTCTGGCATTTTAGGCCATGGTGATACCTAATGTGTTTTTGTTTTATTTTGTTTATTTATTTTTATAAGTGTTCTAGGGAAAGGGGGCGACTTGAAACCCATAGGGTCTGATCACTAATACAATGCACTGCAATGCTAATGCATTGTAAAATCACTATAGAACTGATATAATGAGAAGCCTTGTGTCTTCAACTGGCTCCTGGATGTCATGTTAACGGATCGCTGTCCCTGGATCTTGTTCTGGGGGCTGGCAATCCATGCCAAAATACCAGTGCCCATGTGCCGCCGGGAAAATTGCGCCTCGGCTATCTTTGCAGGCATAGTTCACTGGCAAAACAACAGATACAACTTATGTAATATAATTATAGTAATTGTCCTGTGTGATGCCAACTTAGGGAATGTTCAAATGGCAGACTTTTTGCAGCAAAAGTCTTGGCATGGCATCTGTCTTCCATTCATTATAATGGAAGATAGACAATTTTCTCTTTCACTAGCTAAAAAAAATCCTCATAGAATTACATCACTCATGGAGTCTTGTCTCCTAACAGACTTAACTGTGATGGTCACAGATAATTAATATAGCGGTCTAGGATACAAGACAGGGAAGCTCTACCCATAATGCCAGAAGTAGCTATCAAAGATGATCCCAGTCTGGGGATAAGTTAGGACTAGAGATGAGCAAAGTTTTAAAAAATTTGATTCGACAATTTCGCCGAACTTTCCGATACGATTCTATTTGATCTGAATTAAATCACGGCGAATAAACAGCTATTTCCTGTCTGCAGAGAGCCGGGGCGGGCGGCAAAATGGCGGAACCCCTTGGATGTCGCGGTCATGTTTGACTGTGGCATCCAAGGTGTTAAAACCCCAGGGGTTTTAACACCTTGGATGCAGCAGTCAAAAATGCCATGGGCGGTCGTGAAGGGGTTAAAGGGCTGTGACATCACAGGGCTGGCTGCTGATTTGTTGTACGCATGGCATTGTGGGTGATCCTGCGTTCCCAGAGTTCCTTGCCCCATGTTATAACATGTGCAGTAGCCATTTTGAACAAAATGCGATTCGTTACCACAAAGCTTGAAGAAATCCGGATTCGATGCGAATCAAATATTTCTTGAAATTCGGATCGAATTCCACTTCTGCAGCTTTGATTCGTTCATCTCTAGTTAGGACATGTACTTGAACTAGAACATGGAATGTAGAAAAACAATGGTGGTAAAGTAGGTAGAACATGGAGAGTTTTTTAGTGGAATTATGTTTATAATGACCAACAGAAATCATTTCATGGCAATATGTTTGGTTATGGCTATATACAGAGGATACAAAGTCATTTTTTGTGGCTGGGAGAAAAAAAAATGTATTTACCGTAAAAGAAGAGTTTGTTTTTCTGTGAGAACCACAACAATATGTTTCATTAAGAACATGCTTTCACAAATATACTATCAAAAATACAAAATGTATTAGTCATTTACAGGTCTGTCAATATAGGAATAATACAGTAAGTGGCCAAATAGATTTTGTGCCATTCTTAAAGCATACTTCCAGTTATAACTGAATAGCTCAAGTAAATATAAGAAACCTTAATATATATATATATATATATATATATATATATATAACTGTATATATAAAATATAATATTGTAAACATGGGACCCTTTAATTAGTCTTGTTACCAAACACTGACACACATTAGCAGATGTCATGGCTCAACAGTTCACGTTTATTGTGCACAGTAACAAACAGCAACATAAAGTGGCTTCAGCAGGATAATCAAAAGTAATATAAAATGTCCTTAATTCGCAGGTACAAATAGACAATTTAAAGTTCTGTACTTCTCACCAGACGCATGGGTTCAGTCCAAACTTGCCTTCCAGTCAACTCTGTGGCACTATAGATTCAGACTTAGCACCCTGATGTGGTTTTTCTCCTCCAGACCAGCTCAGACATTGTTCTCTGGCAACTTTAATTTTACTAATGCTCTACACACCTGGGGTACCAAGTTCAAGTAACACCTGGACTGGAGTATGGGAGTAAACTTCCAACACAGGACCTTCAGTAACTCTTAAGTCCTGGACCCAAACTTCAGTTACTTACATCACTGAGACAAGAAATCACATCTGATATATATTTTAATGTTTATACAAATATGTTTCCTTCTCCATTTATCAGGATACTTACTTTTTACATAGTCTTTAAACAAGAGGGGGAGGAGGAGGCTGCTGGAAAATACACAGATGTTGCAACAGCTAACCTCTGCTACACGGACTGAAAGAGTTCTTTTGACAATACTGTATATGTTAAGATAATGCTCTACCACCGTACAGACAAGGCAATAAATCAATTCCCTCTCCTCTCTATAAACTTCTGTGTGTGGAGCTGAAGATGGATAAAGATGATATTAGTGATAAGAGTCTGAGTGAAGGGAAGTAGGAAGAAAACAGATTGCCTTAATATATATTACAAAGTTTCTTATATTCACCTGTACTATTCATTTATGAGATGCGGTTTTATAATTGGAAGTACACTTTAACCACGTCCTGACCACCCATTGGGTATATACATCTGGGTAGTCTTGTATCTTGTACCCATATGTCCTTGTAGTTTTAAGCAGCTGCACTGAATTGTGCAGCTGCAGAATCGGGGAGCCAACTGTTACTACAGCCGGAGCTCCTCTAGAGAAGGCAGAGATGGTTTATTACTGTCTCTGCCTTCCCGATCACTGTGTACACAGGGCTCAATGAGCACTGTATACACAGCTATGGGAGCCGCCATGATGCAGCTCTTCTCTGACCTGGCAGTCACGTGATCCGCCAGGTATCAGAGACTGTTAGAGTTGCTGGGTCCTAAAGGACCCATTTCAGCTCAGCAGTAATGGGCAGGAGGCTGCTTTCCTCCTGTAACTGGGGCTAAGGTATCAGTCTGCCCTGCCAAAAAAATTGTGTTCAGATGCCCTCAAAGGTCTATTATGACCTTATGGGATCACAATGGAAAAAAAAATAAATAAAAAAAAATACAAAATTAAAGTAAAATAATAATAATAATATACCAATACCATGCCCACATCACAGGTTCTAGCCCCACCCCCGAGGACACAATACAAAATAAAAATTACTGTAACGGAGAGGGAAAACTATTTTACAAAGTTTTTTTAGTAGCACTTAGTGTTTTGGGGTTTTTTTTTGTTCTTTTTTTAATAGCACAGACACTTTTTCCCTCATTTGTTTATATTTTCCCGGATATGAAAATAAAAAAATAAAAAAAACACACAAAAACAAAATAACATAAAAATAAAGCCCTATGTGTCACCAAAAAAAAACACAAAAATTTGTTGAATAACCCAAATGATAAAAATGTTATCGCCCACAAAACCGCATATACAAAAATACCCAAAAATGTGTCTAGTCCTGATCCAGAGAAATTGGCCCGGTACTGAATTGGTTAAAGACTATTAAATGGATGACAGTGCAACAGTCATATAAAACAATATGCTTTATATACATTTAGTATATTTCAAGGGGAACTGTCACTAGGTTTATGCTGCCTTCTCTGGGGATAGTATAAGGTAGTGACAAAGTGTGATACTAGCTCAAAAACTTGAAGTTCTTGGTATTCATGAGCTGCTAGCTCAGTATAGGGAGTAACTGTCAATAAGCAGTAGGAGGGTGTAATCAGTATGCAAATTAGCATTTTGGTACACTGTGGCCGCAACTGTCAAAGTACTGCCCAGCACTACCTCCTAAAATACAGATTGACAGGTCCACCAAATGCAAAAACGGATGCTCCTGCAGATGCAGCCATGTCCTTGGTTCACCAAACTGATGATTTTTCTAATGATTAAACTTCTTTCTTGGCAGCAATTTTGGTAGTGGTACACTCCCTTTAGGGACTCTTTCTTATGTGCCTTGACGATAAAAATATACATCATGAGAATGTATTGACCTAATGCAAGCATTGGAAAAACAAAACCAAAATAAACGTTCACACAGACATCTAATGCTCGTACATGTTTGTAGCATTTGTATGTGTTAAACATTCCCTAACAAAATATTATGTTTCCTGTCTCCCTTGAACATGCTATAATCCTCTTAATCTAAAAAGGTATATGGTAGAGCGGAACTCTATTACTGTATGTGATTTAAAGGGGGCCAAATTCCAAGTAGAATCATTATACAACTACCCATTTAACTTTCTAAAGTCATACAGTTAGCAAGTGAAGTGTTAAAGTGATAGATAAATGCTGTCATCTAAGACCCTAAAACTAAAAGGGAGGCTCAAGGGGTTAAATCTGTGGCATGAAAGAAACAAAAAAACCTAAGCCTTGAGGTTCAAAAGTACCATTCACTCCACCTTTCGTATTAATAAGTAACCAGTGGAGACGACAGTAAAGTGACAGATTTCAGGGAGATTGCTTATCTTTCTGCAGATAAGGAAGATCTAAATCCTTACCCTGATGACCAGGGATCAAGCTGTAAACTAGGGAATGTTCAGTGTAATATATATTTAGGGGAAACCTGTAGAGAAAATGTATTCACGTTACAGGGATATTAGACAGAATGTATGAAAAAACTAAAAACCAGTGACTTAATAATAACAATCCCTGACAAAGATAAATGTTCAGGCAGTGATGATTCCATTGATTGTTTTACATTTAAAGAGGGGTTTACATACGAAATACATAAGAGCAAGTACAATAGCTAGCATGAGCTTACAATATATAATGGAAATGGGATAGAGACAGTAGGGTGTAGAAGGTAGAAGTTTTTCAGATGATGGTGTAATGGCCACAGGGTTATTGAAGGTTGCTGGCTTTTCTGAAGGGATGAGTTCAGGGTCCTATTCAAGGTTGTGGTGGACAGTCATATATCATGTAGTGAGTTCCAGAGTATAAGGGATGCACAGGAGGTTTTGAAAGTGGTTGTGTTAAGAGCAGATAAAAGCAGAGTAAAGAAAGAGGACTTGAGAGGACCAGAGATTACATATGGGGAAGCAGAGGGACATTAAGTCGAGATGTATGAAGGAGACCCCCTGCTGAATTTGTGGATAGCCTTGTATGTCGGCATTAGCAATTTAAATTCTATTCGTTGGGCAATGGGTAGTGTGGGGGAGGTAGCTCGGTAGCAGCAATGGTGCGGACCCAGCCAGTCAGACAGGGACACAAAACTGTAGCAAACAGGTTTATTTAAAAAAAACAAAACAGCAAAATAAATAAACCTTCACGTCAGGCACAAAAATGAGCAAAATAAAATACAGCTTAACTTCAAGCAAAACAGTGTGAAACAAAATCCTGCTTGTCCGAGCGCTAACTGAACAATAAGTACTAATTGTATGGGTGGCTTCCTACCAGCCACACGAATCAACAAAAGGGCGCCATACAGTCTTACCAGACTCACAGTGTATCAGGACAGACCTAGGCACTTCCTCTCACTCCCAGGATCTGCCCTGAAGTCCAGGCTCTACAGCCTTTTATGGCCCAGTAACGAGCCTGGGGCCTACACCTGGGGTTGAAGCCTATTCAAGACCCGCCCTGGACCACACGTTTGTCAGAAACCTGGGGGAGATATACCATGATTCCAGAACTCTGCCTGTCACCATCTCACAGTAGCCAGTGAAGTGACTGACAAAGTGAAGAGGTAGGTGAGAAATAAAGGGAGAGGTGGATTATACAAGGGGCAGAGTTGAGTGGACTGGAGGGGAGCAAGAACATTTGCTGGGAGGCCACATTGTGTTGTAAGATGTAATCTGTCATTGGAATGCAATGAGTTGCTCAACTGGCGTGACACCACAATGGAACAGTTTCAGATAGTTAGAAGGTAAGCTTCCCTCATACAAAAGTAATGGAAATGGCTATTTTTTCATTATATAGAGTTGAGAAGGAATTTTGACACTAATATCATGTAAATTACAAAGGGTTAAATATGCCTATAAAGGTAGATGATAGACAATTTCTGGATATCTGTGTTCAATTTCCCTACTGTCTGATTTCAGAAAATTAGATTGCAAATGAATTCATAACACATTGTAGACTGCACCTCTGTGCCTCAGGCAAAAGCTCTTTACCAGTTGTGTAACTAAGGTGGAGTGAAGTGTGGCGAAAGTAAGCTGGCAGCAATTCACTAAACCTAACTTTGTAATTAGAACTGTCTCTGCCAGGGATGACTCTGTTCATTTACTCTAGGAAGACTCCTCGGGTACACTAAACAAGATTAATTCATGTTGTTTATCCAAGGTTGGTTTCTAATGACTGGTTGGAAGACCCCCCCCCCCCAACTTTTGTAGGGTAGATCAGTTCCTGTCTTTAAGATCCTTATTAGTACTATCTTATAGACTTCTTCTCCTGTATATGTCCACAATGATGTCTGTCAATAAATATTTTTGAGAATGGGTGGAGTACATGAGTAATACCCTATTGTGTATTACTGTCTGCTACCATATTTGCAAATTTGCCAATGGAGTATACAGTGGGTACGGAAAGTATTCTGACCCCTTTAAATTTTTCACTCTTTGTTTCATTGCAGCCATTTGCTAAAAGCAAAAAAGTTCATTTTATTTCTCATTAATGTACACTCAACACCCCATCTTGACAGAAAAAAATAGAAATGTAGATATTTTTGCAAATTTATTAATAAAGAAAAACTGAAATATTACATGGTCATAAATATTCAGACCCTTTGCTGTGACACTCATATTTAACTCGCATGCTGTCCATTTCCTTTTGATCCTCCTTGAGATGGTTCTACTCCTTCATTGGAGTCCAGCTATGTTTAATTAAACTGATTGGACTTGATTAGGAAAGGCACACACCTGTCTATATAAGACCTCACAGCTCATAGTGCATGTCAGAGCAAATGAGAATCATGAGGTCAAAGGAACTGCCCAAGGAGCTCAGAGACAGAATTGTGGCAAGGCACAGATCTTGCCAAGATTACAAAAGAATTTCTGCAGCACTCAAGGTTCGTAAGAGCACAGTGGCCTCCATAATCCTTAAATGGAATAAGTTTGGGATGACCAGGACTCTTCCTAGACCTGGCTGTCCAGCCAAACTGAGCAATCGTGGGAGAAGAGCCTTGGTGAGAGAGGTAAATAAGAACCCAAAGATCGCTGTGGCTGAGCTCCAGAGATACAGTAGGGAGATGGGAGAAAGTTCCACAAAGTCAACTATCACTTCAGCACTCCACCAATTGGGGCTTTATGGCAGAGTGGCCCGAAGGAAGCCTCTCCTCAGTGCAAGATATATGAAAGCCCGCATAGAGTGTGCCAAAAAACACATGAAGGACTCCCAGACTATGAGAAATAAGATTCTCTGGTCTGATGAGACGAAGATTGAACTTTTTGGCGTTAATTCTAATTGGTATGTGTGGAGAAAACCAGGCACTGTGTAAGGGAATTGCCAGTTGAGCAATTCCCCAGTGCTGCTGCAGAACCCTCTGGGGAGGGGCACAACAAGACAGTGGACCCTAAGCTGAATCCCCCCACTGTCCCTGCCTACTTGACTGATCTGTCCTAGGCGACAGCCAGCAACAACTCGACAGTCCCTGCTTATAATTAGTGATAAGATAGAACGCAGACAGGACGAACTACAACAAAGGAAGCTCAGGTAGCCAAAGGGTTGGTAACAATCGAGCAATGCAGTACAAAATCACAATCCAAAAGAGTAGTCACAAATAAAGCCAGAGGTCAGGAATAGGAATTCAGGTAACAAAACAGCACAGAGTAAAGGCAGGTACGCAGAAGCAATACTAAGCCCTAATGTGACTGTGAGCAAAGAATAAATAGGAAGGAAAAACCCGCCCCAGACTTGATAAGACGAAAGGCTGTCAATAACACAGGTAAGGCTAAAATGAACTATTAGTGGAGCAGAGGAAAACCAAGGTGAAGGAGATGGGTGTGGCAGAAAATCAATTACATAGTCTAGGACAGTGTTCAGACTGAGCAACAAGAATCTTAACCCTAGCATGCGTGACATCACAAATATACACTTTTACATAATGGGGGCCTTTTAGGCACCCATGTAAATCATATGGAGAAACTCACATAAATAACTTTTATAAGTTTATTTCAAAATTGCAAAATGAGATATGAATAATGTACAACATTTTAATTATAATTTTTTGTAGAAAACACCAAAAAAAACATTTTTTTTTCCAAATTTCAAACAAAGATATGAAAAACACACAAAGGTATATAAATCTAGAGTAAACTAGCTGCAGCTACGTTTCTTTTCTAACTTTTTCCTTTCAATTTTATTGGTCTTCCAAACAATTTTCACATGTTATCTTTTCTGAAGAATGTTCTTTACAGACATTTTCCCCACAAGTGGTACAATATCGCTCAGTTTTCCTCTCTAAGTTTCTTGGACAAATGAAACAACGCTTTCATTTTCTTTCTCCTGGCCCTGGAATATCCTGAAACTGTACGACACACAGTTTCATTGCTTCTTTAGTTTGCTTTGGCAAGCATTTCATGTTGCTTCGCTCCATCATGTGAGGCATTACAAGTTCATGGCAAAGGTCCTTCAAGAATAGGCGTCTCCTGTACTCTCTACACAGCTCATTACTGTGTTCATAAGGACCTGCGATGATGTCATGGCCTTATCACTCCCTCCCAAAATCACATGACATCCTCACATGGCATGATCCACCCCCTGGACCCTCCACCAGCAACCCTGACTACAAATAAAGTAACTTGAGACACAAGCACTGCGGAGTACATGATAAAAATAGCAGGGGCCTAAAAGGCCCCCGTTCCGTACAGATGTGGTTTTCCCCAACAAGCATTGTTACACCAAAATGCCTATCAAAAAAAATTATATGAACAACTGGATATTACCAACAACAACATACTTGAGGAATACCTAGAGTTTCAAAATTCTAACTAAAGTAATTTTTCAGATATTAGCAAAAAAGTAAGCATGGGGGCCTAAAAGACGCCCGATACGCATTGTAGGGTTAAACAAGGAATCAAACTGAGCACGCCTCCTGTGCCACCGCGTGCTGGCGGAGGGTGGGGCAGAGACCTGAACAGGCAGAGACGTTACACACTGCTCATCACCTGCCCAATACAATCCCAACAGTGATACATGGTGGTGGCAGCATCGTGCTATGGGGGTGTTTTTAAGCTGCAGGGATAGGACGACTGGTTGCATTTGAAGGAAATACGAATGTGGCCAAGTACAGAGATATCCTGGAAGAAAACCTCTTCTAGAGTGCTCTGGGCCGAAGGTTCACCTTCCAACAAGACAATGACCCTAAACAAACAGCTAAAATAACAAAGGAGTGGCTTCGGAACAACTCTGACCATTCTTGACTGGCCCAGCCAGAGCCCTGACCTCAATCCAATTGAGCATCTCTGGAGAGACCTGAAAATGGCTGTCCACCAATGTTCACCATCCAACCTGACGGAACTGGAGAGGATCTGCAAGGAAGAATGGCAGAGGTTCCGCAAATCCAGATGTGAAAAACTTGTTGCATCATTCCCAAGAAGACTCATGGTGTACTAGCTCAAAAGGAAGGTGCTTCTACTCAATACTGAACAAAGGGTCTGAATACTCATGACCATGTGATATTTCAGTTTTTCTTTTTTAATAAATTTGCAAAAATATCTACATTTCTGTTTTTTTTTCTGTCAAGATGGGGTGCTGAGTGTACATTAATGAGAAATAAAATGAACTTTTTTGCTTTTAGCAAATGGCTGCAATGAAACAAAGAGTGAAAAATTTAAAGGTGTCTGAATACTTTCCATACCCACTGTATCACAGTATATCTAAATTCTGTTGTTTGTCCTGATACCAGAAACAGCAGCTGCAACATAGAAATGTCTTTAATGGCCATATTTTTAGTGCATATTTAGGTACATATTAACAATTGGATGCCGGTACAGACATGTTATTAATTATTGGTACAAAGTTCATAATCATGGGTTGTATTAAAAATTTAAACTTTATGAAGCATACTATCACATTTGACTCATCTAGAACTTCAGCCGTATTCTTCAGATAACTATTGGCTGAATGCTTTTCCAGCCAACAGGCACCAATGTCAATTTCCCCATATTCATGACCCTTATGTCTGACTGCCCCATCCTAATCTCCACTGACATCTGCCGTCAGGAGAGAGTTCGAAGACCCCAATATACATTAGATGATTGGCTAACTTTATTTTGTATAACCAGCTGGTGGTCTTATTCTCTTTATAAATCTGTGAAACTCTGCATGTCTTCATATAAAATGCAGAACATGTAAAGGAGAGAGAATGAGTGAAACCATAAACTCCTTCATAAAAGGTGGACCTAAAGCTGATGATGGGGGATACCCAGAGAATTGTTTCTCCAGTAAAAGAGTAGCAGCAATATATAGTTTTATTAAAAACATGGAAAACAACACAGTACAGCCCCACTTAAAAACTGTAAGGCAATGCCAAGTTCTCCATTCCCTGTAAGCTGTGTGCCCAGGACATATCAAAAATTCTAATTCTCCCAGCCAGGCTATGGTGCCATTGTTTTCAGTAACCTCATTAGGACACTGTTTTAGCCCTTTTTTCTGGAATGCACAGATTAGATGGAGCACTGGATATATAGTTTAGTTAGCCCAGTCAGGTAGTGTAAGGGTAGGCCTGCTGCTGCATTAACCTTGTAGATTTGTATTGGAACTAGTGCAGACAGACTTTCAGGAAGGAGCAGTTCACTTGCAAATCAAGACTGATACAGTACACTTACACCTAGAATTTACAATTTAGGGAAAGTACTCCTTTTCAACAGGATTGTTCCTGATAAACAGTGCAGCATAGGTTTTACAGGGATATCCAAGATTAGAAATAAGGGTCTGCTTTTGGCCAGAAGCACCACTGCCAATATTTCAGCTTGGCCCCTATCCACTAGAATGTAGATTAGTTGCAATACCATACAGTGACTAGAATGATAGCATTCCAGGATATTTTTTTTTTCCTAATCCCGGCCAGTATATTTAATAGCAGCATATTTGCTTAAATTCTCATATATCTTCCCACAGGTAACCACAAAGATGAGGTGAAATTCTCTTTCACTATATCTTGCAAAACGCCTTTCACTTGTATATAAAGTCCCACTTATAAGTAAGTCTCTGAAGTTTCCTGCATGTTCACACTATTGAGCACAAAGGAAACAAATGTAATATTTGTTTTTTTGCAATATTAATCCACTAAATTCCAGCACTGCCTGTAGACTCTGGACAAGTCACTGGGGCCTCAAATTCTTCTGTCAAGAGTCCTTTGTTTCTAACCCCATGTGTTACACTTGGATGAAGCAATAAGTTAGCTGTGAAGTATTTTGACTTCATGAATAAATGCAATAAAAATGAATTATTAAAATATTGTCAGCAAGGCATTGTTCTCAGCCTCTGTACACACTGCTCTGCACTCGAAACATGGCCCTCTTTAATATTCAATATACAGAAACTGGTGTATTTAGAGATAAAGTCTGACCATAAGGATCATTGTTCACATTCATTCATGAATGAACACATATCTAGCTAAGACACAAACATTGCTTAGATGCTTCCTATGTTTTCATCGTCTGCCAAATCAGGATATTTACATTGTATTCTTAGTGGAAGCCAGTCTTATGTGTTCCTGAAACTCATGAAAGATACTTACAAGAAACCAATTCACCATAGTGATTTCAATATACCTTAAGGCTGAGGCCCCATGTTGTGGAAACTTTTTTGAGCCAGAGCCAAGACTGGCTAAAAAAAACGAATGGAAATATATACTTATAGTTCTACCTTCTGCTCAATCCACTCCTGGCTTTGCTCAAAAGCCACAGCAAAATCTGCAACAAAAAAAAGCTGCGCTTCCGCAACGTGGGGCCGCAGCCTAAGGCCCAACGCAGTGTTTATTGCAGATTTTGCTGCCTTTTTTGAGCCAAAGTCAGGAGTGGCTTCAAAAGCAATGACAGATATAAAGGAAGCTCTTAGATGTTTCCCTTCTGTTAAAACCACTCCTGACTTTGGCTCAAAAAAACGCAGCAAAATCTACCACAAAAAAACGTTGAGTTTCTGTAACCTTAGCCTAAAGGAGTCTTTTTCAGCCTGAAAACCATGTGCTCTATTAGGCCATATGTTCATTATCATGCTCAGGACCCCCTTCTGTGTCAAATCGCCTTGTTTTAAATCCATTCATGCCCCCCATTTAAAAAAAAAAAAAAAAAAAATCTTTATACATCACTAGGACGGTTTGAACCCATAAGGTCCAAATCACCCTGACAGATTCCCTTTAGAAGAATTTATTTAAAGTATACCTGTCATTAAATTTGACTTTTCAGGATAAGCTATTATGTAAGCACATGAAGAGTAACACTATTTCTGGTTATTACACAACTTCTATTCTGCAGTGTTTAGCAGTTTCCCTTCTGTATACTACATCTGGGGTTTGTAGTTCTTTCTGAGTTGTTGGGTAGAGGCTAGCTGCCATACACTGCACACAGTAAGTAGAGGTTAAACTGTTCTATAATTGCCTTTCTCACAAAAAAAACCCTGTCCCTGGACAATGCAGGACATATATAGCGAAGTACCCAATATCAGTAAAGTGCTTTGGTTGTGGTAGAAGGTTTTTATTTAGCCCCAGCATCAGGTTAAACTGCTAAACTGTCTTTCCTCTGTTATTTCCATAGGCTTCTATAGACATGTGTTATCTAAGTCATGTGATCTGCAATCTCCCTCAAGACAGATATAGCAGAGATTTTGAGTGAAAGTCATTTTAGCAGAGGGAGAGGAGCTGGAAAACAGCTTGAAGAGCACAGAGAGTCATTTCTCTCTGATAAAATTATATTACAACATTTTTTATCATCCTGTACTATTCGTTTATGCAATGTTTGTTTGAGTGATGGTGCCTGTTTAAGGGGGTTGTCCCACTCACTATAGTACACTTACCCTCTATCCATGGGTCATTACTGACCCCTGGAGATCAGCCAGTGACCAGAGATGGCTGGGATAACGGAAACTACCAAGCTCACTTCGACCAAGAGACGTTCAGGGAATCATGTCTGTTGTATTTTCGTGTCAACCCTCATGCGTTGCAGTCTCAGATGGTGGGGGTGGTCATTTCCCTCTTACAGGGGGATCCACAGACTTGGGCCCTTAAACTCCCCCCTGAGGCAGAGGAGTGGACAGATCTGGAAAAATTTTTTAAGTCTTTGGGGGCCATTTATGCTGAGCCTGATCAAATTGGACTTGCCGAGTCCCAACTTCTTACCCTCCAGCAAGGTAAACTATCCGCTGAAACTTACTGCTCTGAGTTTCGGAAGTTGAGTATAACAGCAGGTTGGTGTGACTCCGCTTTGAAAGCTCTTTTTAAACAGGGCCTGAATGATTCAGTGAAGGATGTCTGGGTAGGTCACCCTGATCCCCCCTACCTTAGAAAAGGCCATGACCTTAGCCGTCCGCATTGACAGGAGACTCCAGGACAGACGTAAAGAGAGGGTGGCGATTGGTCCCACTAAGTCTTCTGTCTATCCCTCTCTTTCTGTTAAAAAATCTGTTTCTCCTTCTGTCACCCCTGGAGATGAGCCTATGCAGTTGGGAGCGCTGGATACCAAGGCTAGACGAGTACCGTCTTCCCCTGATCCCTGATCTTTTCAATCAGATTGTGGGTGCCCACTGGTTTTCTAAAATTGACCTCCGTGGGGCATACAATCTGATCCGGATTAGAGAAGGAGATGAATGGAAAACTGCGTTCAACACCCCGGAAGGTCACTTTGAATATTTGGTAATGCCTTTCGGGTTATGTAATGCACCCGCAGTATTTCAACACTTTATTAATGATATCTTTAGAGACTTGCTCAGTCGTTATGTGGTTGTCTACCTGGATGATATTCTAGTGTTCTCTCCTGATTGGGCCACACATATTGAGCATGTTAGGAGTGTTTTGCTACTGTTGCGTCAAAACTCTCTCTTTGCCAAACTGTCCAAATGCCTGTTCGGAGTCCAAAGGGTCACCTTCCTCGGTTACGTTATTACTCCCGATTCTTTTTGTATGGATCCACTAAAAGTCATGGCTATTAAAAACTGGGAACGCCCCTCCAACCTTAAAGCCCTGCAATGTTTCTTGGGGTTCTCCAATTATTATCAAAAATTTATTAAGAATTTCTCTTCTATAATGAAGCCATTGACGGATCTCACAAAAAAAGGTGCCGATGTGACCAAATGGACTCCGGAAGCGGAAGAGGCTTTTGTACATCTCAAGAAATGTTTTGTTGAGGCTCCTGTATTAGTACCACCAGACTATGATCGCCCATTTATTATTGAGGTTGATGCCTCTGAAGTGGGGGTTGGTGCCGTGTTGTCTCAGGGCTCTGAAAATTTTACGTGTTTGCAACCTGTAGCCTTCTTCTCGAGGAAATTCTCTCCTACGCAGCGCAACTATGACTTTGGTAATCGAGAACTCCTAGCCATTAAATGGGCGTTCGAGGAGTGGAGACATTTCCTCGAGGGGGCCAAACACCAGATCACAGTATTCACCGATCATAAGAACCTACTATATCTGGATAGCGCTAAGCGACTGTCTCCTAGGCAGGCCCGCTGGGCGCTATTCTTCACACGTTTTAATTTTGTGGTGACTTATCGTCCAGGCTCTAAAAATGTACAGGCTGATGCCCTATCGCACAGTTTTGGTCCCAGCAGTGCCCCTAAGGATGTCCCAGATAAAATCTTGTCTCCCGGAGTGGTTCTCGCCATTATTACTCCTGATCTTGCTACTTTAGTGGTTAATTCACAAGATCTTGCTCCCAGTAATACTCCCACTGAGAAACTATTTTGTACCTCCAAATCTTCGTCTTCGTGTTTTGGAGGAAATTCATTGTTCTACCTTAACGGGACATCCCGGCTTCGCTGGGACTAAATACCTTCTCTCCCGCTCTTACTGGTGACCATCCTGGTCTCGAGACGTATGTGAATTTGTTGCTTCCTGTGAGACATGTGCTAAAATGAAGACTCCTAGGAGATTACCCGAGGGCCTTCTTCATCCCCTTCCTATACCTAAGAGACCATGGTCCCATTTGTCAATGGACTTCATTACTGATTTGCCTTGTTCCCAAGGGAAGACTGTGATTTGGGTTGTTGTGGATAGATTCTCCAAAATGTGTAATTTTGTACCCCTAAAGAAAATTTCTAGTGCTCCACGTCTAGCCTCGTTCTTTATTAATCACATACTCCGCTTGCATGGTGTACCGCAAAATATTATATCTGATCAGGGTGTACAATTTGTCTCTAGATTCTGGAAGGAATTTTGTGGTCGTCTGGGGGTCTCTCTGTCTTTCTCTTCCGCGTTCCACCCCTGAGACCAATGGCCAGACAGAGAGATTCAACCAAACTTTGGAACAGTACTTAAGGTGTTTTGTGTCTGATGCTCAAGAAAAATGGAGAACCTTTCTTCCTCTAGCAGAGTTTGCAATGAACAACAGGGTTAACTTCACCACTAAAATGTCTCCGTTTTATTGCAACTATGGTTTTAACCCCAGGTACTCCTCTCTCCGTAGCACCGAGTCTGTTAATCCCACTGCCAAACAGACTTATCAGCGACTGTGCACAGTCTGGGCCCAGGCTCATCCGAGCCTGGTTAAAGCCCAAGAATATCAAAAACGGCAGGCAAATAAAAGACGCTTACCTGGCCCTGAATACAGAGTGGGAGATCGCGTCTGGCTGTCCACTAGGAATCTGCGTCTTAGAGTTCCTTCGGGGAAATTTGCACCACGTTACATTGGGCCATATGTCATTTCTGAACTCATAAACCCAGTATCTTTTAAATTACAACTTCCAAGTTCTTTTCGGATCCACAACGTCTTCCACAAGTCGCTTTTGAAGAAGTATATCTCCCCTGTCCTTACTTCTTCCAGTCCACCTGCGGTGGTGGTCCAAGGGGAACTAGAATATGAAGTAGAAAAAATTCTGGATTCCCGTCGGGTGCAGAATGCTGTTCAGTACCTCGTGCACTGGAAGGGTTATGGCCCGGAAGAGCGAACGTGGGTTTCTGGTAGGAACCTACATGCGCCACGTTTAATTAATCTCTTTCATCGCCAGAACCCTTCGAAACCTGGTCCATCTGGCAAGGGTCCAGAGGCCCCGCGTAAAAGGAGGGTACTGTAACATCCTTGCCTGTCTGGGCTTTGGCGCCGTCCTCCTGGCGCACGCTGTGGCGCAGGAGATGTGCCCGGTTGTAATTCTTTCCTTGGGTTTTTCTTGTATTGTCTGAACACTGTCCTATTCCATCACCTCCTTAATTGATTTTCCACCACGCCCTTCTCCTTCACCTTGCTTTCCCCCTGCTCCACTAAGAGTTAACTTTAGTCCTGCCTTTGTGATTGACAGCCTATCCTCCTATCAAGTCTGGGGCGGGTTCTTTCTCCCTATTTATTGTTTACTCACTTTCCCATTGGTGCCTGCTATTGCATTTCGCTTACTGGCTATACTCCTTGTTCCTTGTTACCTGCTCTTCTGATTTTCTAACCACTGGCTTTCCTTTGACTATTCTCTTGGATTTTGATTCTGTACTGCATTGCTCGATTGTTACCGACCCCTTGGCTAGCTGACCTCCCTTTGTTGTTTGTGCGTCCTGTCTGCGTTCCGTGTTGTCACTTATTCAGAGTAGGGACCGGCTCCAAGTTGTTCCTGTCATTAGGACAGTGAGACAAGTAGGTAGGGACAGGGTCTGGGTCAACTTTAGGGCTCACTGTCTCTGTATTCCCTTCCTCTCAGGTTTTTGCAGCAGCACTGGAGAATTGCTCAACTGGCAATTCCCTTACAGACTGGAAACCAGTGGTCTGAAATCTTTATCTAATCTTTAGACCCATATTTAAATTTTAGGGGTGGGAATGAGAACCATTAAAGAGCGGCCCAGAAATCAGTACCATATTTCAAAAATTCACATACTACTGCTAAGCTTACATGGACACAAACTTGTGCATTTATGGATCTGTGAGAAAACGTCACATGGATGAAATCCTTAAGCTATCTTTGACCTCCATAGATCAATATATTTCATAAATGAGCCTGGGCCGCAAAACGGACAGTAATAGGATCTGTCTTGAGTTCTGCCACCAGGCGCACAGCCCCCTACACAGTCTTGCTTGTATTACATCTTTTCCTCCCCTCTGACAGTACAGAGAGAGAGAGAGACAAACTGCGTGCTTGAATTAGGACCAATGCTGCTGTGAACACACATCTTTATTAGCTAACAAATTCCCTTTAGAAATAGCTTGCACTTTATTGTTTGGCTACTATATCTCTTTTAGCAGGGAGGAAGTAAAGTACTTCAGTGATTCAAGTCCTCTCCTGTTCTGAAATAAATGGTGTATGTAGCCTAGGTAAACAATTGCATGAGCTCTACTATTTTAATTCTAGGTTAAAAAACTTAGTAACATTTTAGGGGGTGAACCTCAATGTGTAAATTAAGTGATTTTCTGGAGATCCATGTTATTAATTCAGTTGATTTTACAATCATTAAAGAGTATAAATAAAGGCTAATATTTATAAAGGACATGCAAGAGTAATACATAACGCTAATTAATTCTTTAATGAAAAATTATTCAATTTCCCAACATACTTTGCTTCAATTCCTTGAAATTTCCAAGCACTTTACTTGCAGTCATTTATTAGAAATCTTCAGTGTTTACCTTTCTGATCATATGATGACGGCTTGTTTGGCAAAAATTTATATGAAGGACACAATGCCATTGGCCAGTGCACAAGTGTACAGTTTTGGCTGTGTGAATGAGCCAAATTGTGTATTGTTATCCTAAAAAGGAAATAGCAAGATTTGATTCTAAGAAATGCTACTGCGCAATGTAAATTTTATGTATGTGTAACAAAGGTCACCAGTTTTCTCTTAAAGTATAAACCCCGATGTGATGTAACATGGCCAGGCCACCACCTATCTCAGGTTCTGCCCCTTGGCAGAATAAAGTGATATAACTGATATTTATAGCAGTCACCTGAAATAGTGTGTTATAACTTTGTTACATTCCCATTTTAGTAACTCTAGGTATACTTTTAATATAAGTATTTATAAAATGAACAGCTTTGGCCCAATGTTTTACTTCACAATTCACATCATTAACCACAGCACATGCCATAAATTCATTCTGTCACAAGTTAAAACAGCAATTTCAGGCTTATGCACCTTGGATACCCAGTGCAATAAACAGACATTTAAGCTGAAGTCAGCTGGATAAGCAGCACATGCTTTCTTTGCTACAATGACCTGCTATGGCATTCACTATGCCATGCAACACTGTGGATGACAAATTCATTCTGAGGAGTAAACAGCCAACTTGAAAAGTTTAAGAGGAATTTTGGCATCAAATGTTCTTGTGGTGAAATTAAAAGGCTGAAAGTCAACCTGTTATACTGCAATGCTGATCCTTAGGAACACAATACAACAGTGTCAGATTGGGATGTCTAGGGCCCACCAGTGGAATTGTTTCTAGGGGCCCACTGCCAGGACCACTGCAGATCAGCTGTACCGAGACAGCGAGGCTACAGGTAATAACATGTCGGGAGCTATGCTGCTCACCCGCCATATGTTGTACACCACTGCACTACCTAAACCAACCACTACACTCTGTGTGGCAAGCGAGCAGCATGGCTCCTGAAATTGTTACCATTACTTGTAGCCACACTGTCCTGAAAAAGCTGATCTGCAGAGGTCCTGGCTGTCGGACCCCTGCAGGTGTAATATTGATGGCCTATCCAATGGAAAGGCCATCAATATTAGAAAGAGGTATAAACCCTTTAAAGAGGTTGTCCAGGAATTGGAGCAATCCATGTGGCGGGCATGAGGTATAAAATAAAAAAAATAAATAAAAAAGCATACTCACTTGTCCGCTGCCAGTATCCATTCAGTGTCATGCCAGTGTCTTCTTGCTGAGAGTCCTGCACCTCATGTGACCACTAAGACAAATTAGGTACCGGATTTGGAGAAATGAGGCGCCACCATGAGACCAAACAGACACAGGTGGGGGACAGGTGAGTATGTTTTTTTTTTTTTTTTTTAATTTTATACCTTCCTGGCTGCCACAGGGGTAGCTCCAATTTATGAACAACCTCTTTAAAGGGTTTGTCTGCGCCTAATTTTTTTATGGCCACTTCACTGGTCCCCCTTATAGCAGTGTTGAGTCATTACTTACCTGTCTGTTCCCTGGTCCCGCTCTGTCTCCCTGCTCCAGACGCACTGTTGTGATGTCATGGGCAGGAAGAAGCAGAAGGCGAAGGAGAACAGACAGGGGTAAGTATTGGTAATTAGTTTGTAGGCCACAGGCTCAATGTGGCCTATTGCCTACAAATCGGGGAGTGGTAGATCAGGAAGCCTGTGGTTTCCTCCTCTACCAGTAGCAGAACCGGGTCGGCGGCGCCACTTTTCCCCAGTTCTGCGATCAGGTTTTAACAACCGGATCGGCAGAATTGGTGAAAACCTGCGGCATTCATTTACCGCTCCTGCTTGCGGCCTTCTCTTCCCTCTTCAGCAGAGGCATAGCTAGGGGCTCAGCACAGGGGAGGCAAACACATTCAAGTCGGCCCCCTGCTCAGGTATACCGATGTTATACATATAGTGGTATATAGTGGCTGTACACATGTCTGTAAAGACCATTTAAGTAAATACAGTACAGGAACAATGTTGTGACTTACAGGTGACGTCTCTGACTGTAATTGTTCACATTTCTCGTCTCTTCCATTTGGACCACCATGATCACTTCTTCTTCTAGCTGTGACTTGTCTCTGTAAAGTTTGCAGCACAGACATCTTTGGCTCCTCACTTTTCCAGGCACCTGTCACACATTGTCCTCACTCACATAAAGTTCCCATCCTGCTGATATAACCCCCCACAGAATAAATAATACTGCCAAGTGAATATTTAAATTAATAATGTCCCTGTGTATCCACTTAAATAGTGCCCCTTATTATTAATACCCCGTGTGTTTCCTAATTAAAGGGGTTTTCCAGGTCAAGAATTAAAAAAAAAAAAAAATGAGTGGGATTCCAACATCCGGGGCCCCCACTGATCAGCTGTTTGAAGGGGCCATGGCACTTGTGTAAGCACCGTGACCCCTTCACTGTTTACATTATAGCATTTATTTCATAGTGGCCATGTGATGTAACTACAGCCTCGTCCTATACACATCTATGTGACAAGACTGTACATTGTATGGACACTATAAAACAATGTGCAATGTGAAAAGACACCATGGCCTCTTCAATCAGAGGAGGGGGGTGCACTGATCTCTTATTGATGATCTATCCTGAGGATAGATCGTCAATAAAATGAGATAGAAATCCCCTTTAATAAAGCCCAAGTGCCACCTTAATTAAATTAATTGCCCGCTTATATTCTGACCCCTGACATAAATACAGCCGACCCATAATGATCTTTATATAAATGATGCCCCCTTCTATTCACAATGGCCCCTTATATAAATGATCCCTTATGTTCATAATGTCCCCTAATGAGCCCTTCTATAACTGTTCCTCCCCTTTATAGCCATAATGCCCCATAATTACCCTTCATATTAAAGGGGTTGTTCAGGACTTTTTTTTTTTTTTTTTTATATATTAGGCCGGGGAAGGTGAAAATTTATTTTTTTTTAAAAACCACACTCACCTGTCCCCAGTGCTCTGATGTCTTCCAGTGTGTTCCGGTCCTGCCGCTCCAGTGTTTTCTTGTGGCAGAAGTCCTTGCCGCACTGAGACATCCTGTGTCCTTAGGCCACTGATTGGCCTCAGCGGTCATCCCCAGAAGAAAACACTAGAGCAGCAGGACCGGACCGAGCTAGGAGAAACCAGAGCAGCGGGGACAGGTGAGTGTTTTTGTTTATTTTTTTTTTCTTTTCACCTTCCCTGGCTTAATATAAAAAAATGGTTATCCTGGACAGTCCTTTTTAATGATTCCACCTTTTATAGCCATAATGCCCCTTTATGTAAATTATATAAATGATCCCCCTTTAGCCATAATGCCCCATAATTACCCTTTAAATAAAAGACCGCCCTTTATAGCTATAATACCCCTAATTACCCTTTATATAAAAGACCCCTTTATATAACTTATTTCCCCCTTTATAGCTATAATGCCCCATAATTACCCTTTATATAAAAGACCCCTTTATATAGCTTATTTCCCCCTTTATAGCTATAATGCCCCATAATTACCCTTTATATAAATTATTCCCCCTTTTATAGCTATAATGCTTCATAAATACTCCCCCCCCCTCTTAAAAATAAAAAATAAAAGTTGTACTCACCTGCCTGCGATCCTTTGAAGGACAGGGATGGAGCAGCTGCCTCCTCTTCTTCTTAAGCCACTCTGTAATCACGCATAGGATGACATCTGTGTTTCAGCACAGGAGGCGTGATGCTGTGATGTCATACCGTCATGCCTGCAAAAGGCGGAAGATACAGAGAACAGGAAGAGGGGAGTGAACACAACGGACTAAGGGGCGGTGGAAAGCTATGACGCGGGAGGAACGCCCAAGGTGCTCCGTGATGGTAATTAGCATAACTGAAGAAACAAATTTTATCAGAAACCGCTGGGAGAAGAAAAGAATGGAAGCTAGGAGTAGAATGGCCTTTTTAAAGGCCATTCCAATGTGACATTAGTTTAAAAGGTGTTTTTTTAATGGTAGACTCCCTTTAAGTACAAAACCCTTAAAAGGGTGCAACTCTCAACACAAACCTGGTGGCCACGCATTGGGACTTTGTGATACTCTATTGCAAACTAATATTGTCTTGAAATGCTAATTATATTTGACACACATATCCAAACACGTCCAGCCAAAAGGAAAGGTAAGAAAGGACAAATCTGTATACATAACCTTGTTGTCTATTTCAATGGTTAAGATGTGTACTGATATAGCAACGTTTATCTTGACACTGTGGCACAAACTGTTAACTCTTTCAATGGGTATTCAATGGCTTTTGTTGTCTTCTATTATAAGATTGCTGTCGTCCGTCATAGGATGATAGTAATGGACATTAACTGTAACAGAGTAGCGGACACAGATGGAGACCCCTCCTTCTGTGTCCATATTCATTGACTCTAATATAAACAACCTGATGGACACTTTCTTCCCTCATGTTTATTTACTTTTGTAACGGAAGAAAAAGTCCTGCATGCATGCCTTTTTCTTACATCAGAAAACTAAAAAACATGAATCTTTTGTCAAGTTTTTTACATTGGGCAGAAAATTATTATGTTGCAGAAAATCTAGTTAAACCTTGCCACATTTGTATAAAAAAAAAATAGGTGTGGCCAATAACAGTAGGGATCTATGTAGGAGAGAAATAAACTACAAAAGAGAAATGTGCTGTCCAATTTTATGATATTGTTTATGATGGAAGATGAAGGTTGATGTGGGACTTGTGGTTTGCACCCGCTGGCATGTACTAGTATTAAGATGTAGATGTACATAACCACATCAGTGACTGTACCATCCTAGGAACAGAATAGGAATAGCTGGTGTAGACTTCAGGCCTCATTTATGCCAATGAACTGCTGAAAATGATCATAAACATGGCAGAGCAGGTGGCCCTGCTCACACTACTGCCCTTGCCACTCTCCCTTTAAGGAAGGTGGTGAGGTTAGCATAAAATTGCTACCTGTGATAATTTTTGTTGGATATTAAAAATTTGAAAATCCGACAAATGGTGAAAATAATTAATAAATGTGCCCTTTGCTATAACAGGGCCCACTGTGTTTCCTATATGCTGTGCTATTTTCTCCAGAGTCACCAACGCAGAACCCAGGCTAAAATGTAAATCGACATCAGCACACCAGTTTATATATACTGTGAGAGTGTGAACCTAGAGGGCGCTAGTGAGTGACCCAAAGCCAGGCTTAAAAAGGTCCTCAGCCACACCCATAGGTGGGGGCCTAACTCCAGAGGCAGTGTGTGCAGCAGGAGAACTGCTGAGGAGACCTGCAGGGAGCAGGTGTACGGTGGAACCAGTCGTAGACGGACAGGCTGTCTGTCCCAGAAGGACTGGGTTTCCAAAGAGGACTTTGCTTGAGCTGAGTGTGAGTCAGGCTGCTTCTTGCCCCCAGAGGCTAGTAAGGGCTCAAGCAGTGAGGTAGTGCCTATGTGTGGGCTAGGCTGGCTGTTATTTTTTGTTCATGTTCCATTTGTAAGCTGAATAAAGCCATTTACTTTGGATTTACACTGCTTCTTCGGCACCCAGTACCACCAACACTGCTGTCGAGTCCAGGAGGCTGCCACCTTTGAAGCTAAATCCCCCCAAATTGTCACAATACCTAATAAACAAACAGTAAAATGAGCCCTATCATGCTTAAGATTATTCCACTTCTAGAGGGCCTCATTAGTTCTCATATGTACATTGTACAATACTGTAATAATGCAGATGCTGTATAGATACTGTAATCTTAGTCCATGAACAAAATGGAAACAAATATTCCACCCCTTTGTCACAATCCCCAGTCGGAGCCAACTGTATGTCATGCTTCTACTATAAAGCAGAGATGTCATCTGTTATCAGTTCATGCCAGATAACATCCTAAGTGTTCAGGGTTCAAAATCCTCACAAATGCGTGGATATAAACAACTGCTTGATGCAACATAGTCCTAAAACGTATGTGTTCATCATTTTATTGTAGCCAGGAACATTGCTAGCATGCCTACTGGAGTGTCTGGCAAGTGATGGTATAACTTAGATCGGGTACATTAAAAATCATTCCCATGTCAGAGTAATAAAATATACTGTATTGGATATTTCTGAAATTGGCTTGGCTAAAACCCTTTTGCTGTCTCAAGGCTCGGTGAGTCAAAGCAGAGGATTTGTTACATCCCCACGGGGGGCGCTGGGCCCCCCAGCCCTTTCCCTAATGCCTTGTGATATGTAGATGGGGGGGGGCGTAGGGGAAATCTCTACACTCCTTCACTGGTCTCTCCTCAATGTGAGAGTTCTTGTCCCCAACCCACTCATTGCCTCCCACTAGCCAGCCAATTCACTTTGCTCTGTACTGATGAAGGACAACAATCCGGAAACGCGCTGTATGCGTGTGAAATTGGCTTGGCTAAAATCCCTTTTGCTGTCTCAAGGCTTGGTGAGTCAAAAGCAAATTGAGGATTTGTTACATCCAACAGAGGGCGCATGAGCTCCCTAGCTCCTTTCCCATAATGCCTTGTGATATGTAGATGCTAAGTAGAGGGCAAAAGGCAATTAAAATCTCTACACACCTTCACTGGTGTTCTCCTCAATGTGAGAGATTCTTGTCCCCAACCCACTCATTGCCTCCCACTAAGCCAGCCAATTCACTTTGCTCTGTATTGATGAAGGACAACAATCCGGAAACAGCGCTGTATGCAGATAAGTGAAATTGGCTTGGCTAAAATCCCTTTTGCTGTCTCAAGGCTCGGTGAGTCAAAAGCAAATTGAGGATCTGTTACATCCAACAGAGGGCGCATGAGCTCCCCAGCTCCTTTCCCATAATGCCTTGTGATATTTGGATATTTCTGATCAGGTATGGTAGGTATATCACAATGCTATGATTTTTGTCCTTGAAGAACCTCTTTTACAATAATATATTCTTATTGCTTATTCATTTATAGTGCTCAGAGCACCAATCCCATGAGACAAGATGAAATGCTTAGGGTTAAACCTGAAGTTTGTGTTGCTGAATTGTTGTAGTATCACTGCTTGTAGTAGAGCTGCTTGGTCAGAGAACTTTCCTGCCGTAGTACTATCTGCATGTCGTTTTAAGAAGGACTGTGGAAGGGGGTTGTAACACCCTGAACTCCAAAAGGCTACTGATTCTATCCTTTATCATTATCTTTTATTAGACAGATCCTATAGGATCTTAGTAAATGTGTGTAAATTACCTGGTGTCTTAGTTGTGTGTAGTCAATAATAATAGTATTAATCTTTATTTATGTAGTACCAACATATCTTGAAGCACCCTACACATTAGAGGGTACAGTGAAAGACAAAATTGGGCATTGCAGATTAACAATTTAAATAATTCTATGAATGGGAGTGAGGGCGCTCCTTGTAAGAGCTTAGAATGTATAAGGAAATAGGGACAGCACAAAAGGTAAAAGTACTGGTTTTGTCCAGTGATCCAGCTATTTTTTATAAACATAGGTTAGTACACGTCAAGTTGCACAGCTCAAAAGAAGTCTTGGAGACACTAGTGGGAGATTTGGCTTATGGAGGACATTATAGGTCATTGGCAGAACAGGATATATAGAGAACTGCAGCACTGTGAAGAGCTTCTCAAGTGAAAAGTGTAAATCTGGCAACCAGTGCAGTGACTGACACAGGAAAGGGGAACCCATGTAGTGCTTGGACAAAAAGATGAGGCTGGCTGCTGTATTCAATGGATGGGAGAGAGTTTAGTGAGTGCAAAACCATTCAGTAGTGAGGTTCAGTAAGGTTATGTTCACACAATATGTTTTACTGCATGAAAAATATAGAGTTGATTTCAAGAGAAATAATCCTCTGAAATCTAGGCAATCTTATGGTGTCTTCCATTTTTTCACCTTCATACCTGCATACACGCCAAATAGATGCGACTGTATTTGGAGTGTATATTGGTGTGAACATACACCCTACAATGAGTGTTGTTGTGTCCACAATAACAAAATCCATGTATTCTGGAGATGTTTTTGAGTTACAGGTGAATCAAGAATGTGTGTGATTGAATGTAGAGAAATGAAGGGAAAGATTTCAAACATAGTTGTGCTACCTAAATATTATAGCTGTACCACTGATTGACATGGAAATCTTGGGTTCAAATAGGTTAGTTATTCTGGCTCAGAGTAGAGGCTACAGACCTGCATGTAGTCTGTGATGGAGATCTGACTGTAGACCTGAGAGAGACTTCACTGAGGTTGTACCACTAAACATTACCAGATAGCTCAAATCCTCTGTAAGACACGTGGAAGATGTTCAGATGAAGTGTTAGGGTCTTGCCAGACGTAGCAATACCCTATACTACTGCAGGGGTCTGGGAGGAAGGACAGAGACAAGTGAGCCCTAATCTCACCCCAGCCACTGTCCCTTCCTATTGCCTCAGTTAACCTAAACGGTAAAAGGACAACCTGAAGATGAGCCCTATGCTGAGTAAGTGACAACACTGAACAAAGACAGAACAAACGACACAAAGGGAGGTCAGGAAGCCAAGGGTTCAGTAACAGATGAGCAATGCAGTATGAAATCACAATCCAAGAGAATAGTCACAAGGCAAGCCAAAAGGTCAGAGAAATAGCACAGTAAATATCAAGGGCACAAAGAAAGCAGGCAAAGTCAGAGCAATAACCGGCAACCATATGAGGGCTGACAACCTGTTTATAGAAAGTCTGGGCAAGCCCCAGACTGGATTGGTAGACAGGCTGTCAATCACACTGGCAAGGCTAAGATTAACTATATGCTGTCCGGAGAGAAATGCTCAGAACACGGGTGTGGCTGTAAATCCATTACATTGTCTAGGACCATGTTCAGACTGAGCAACAAGAAACCTACACAAGGAACCAAACTGAACACGCCTCCTTCGCCACAGCGTGCGAGCGGAGGGTGGCGCAGAGACCCGAACAGGCAGAGACGTTACATGAAGGTTTATTAAAGTAAAACTCTTGCTAGATGTAATACAGGGTGTAAAAAAGATGGTAGTTTTCCAGGCTGAGAGAGGCAGGAAATAAACAATTTACAGAACCTGGATGACGGCACAGACAGAAGGGGGAGAGTAGAGAGTAGGGAGCAAAGATAGGACAAGATTAGACGAGAAGCACAAGTAAAACAAAGCATGACAAACAGTGAAGCACTGTATGCATGACTCAAGGTGGGACATGACATTAGTAGATGGTGGAAACATAAGAAGTTCAGTTTAGAAGGATTCAGTCATAGAAAATAGTTAATATTCTATCCTGGGAAACTTATAACAACCAGACTGATCACAATAAGCTGCAGTATAAAGCATGTCAAAGGATAAAACAACAGCTTAATCTCTTTCTGCCGCAGTCATTTTTAGATTTTCGTTTTTACTCCCCGCTTTTCAAAAGCCATAATTTTTTGTTCACATTGATGTACAAGGGCTTAATTTTTTGGGACAAATTGTGGTTCATAATGGTATCATTTAATATACCGTATGATGTACTGGGAAACTGGAAAAAATTCAGAATGGGGTAGAATTAGAGAAAACAACTTTCTTATGACCTTCCTTTTTTTTTACAGCACTCACTGTGCAGCCACAATGACTTGTTACCTGTATTCTATGGGTTGGCATGATTACAGTGATACCAATTTTATATAGTTTCTGTTACGTTTTAACAGAAATCCAAAATTAAAAAAAAAAAATTCTTGGAGTCGCCCTATTCTATATTTATCCTTAGACCCCTTGTGGGCACCGATCGCAGGCATTGCCATGAAGTCTCCACTGTAGAATACATTGGAGACCGGGTGGCTATGGTAGCTGCTCAGTTCCATGTTTAAAGACCCAACATCCGCCATAATAGTACGGTTAAACCAATTACAAGAAAACAAGGGAATTACAGACTGGACTTCAGACTAAATAATCCAGATAATTTTAAAGGATTCTGGGATATTTTTTTTAATGAATTAAGAATTAGAGGATTCTTTTTATTTATAAAAGAGCTAAAAAAGAGGAAAAAAAAACTTTAAAAAAGGACCCAAGTAAACAAACTTATTGACAGCTTTGTGATGTTTTGTACTACCCAATGAAGCACTTACCTCCTCATTGCTCCTCTCATGCACACAGTGTTTCCTGTATGAACAGGAAGTCAAACTTGCAATACAGTCCAATTAGAGCCTCAATCTCGCGTCCATAGACCTTCACTGTGAAGTTGACATCCCATTCATAGAGTGGGTGCATTACAGGAGCAAAGAGGAGGACAGTGCTCTGGAGGAGAACACGTAACTTGACAATAAGGCAAGATTTCCACAATCAGGTTTTATTCAGTTTTTTATTGCTGTTTGTGAAGCCAAAACCAGATGTAGTTCATAAAGGGGGAGAATGCTTATAAGACAGGTGCTACTTCTCTTCTGTTATTCAATACAATAATAATTTTACCTTCAAAAATGGCAACAAAAAACCTGAATAAACCCAGCCTAAAACTGTCAGTAAGTTATTCAATATTATTATACTACACAAGGACTCATTCTTAAATGATGGCAAACCTAGTTTTTTGCTGGAGTGCTTCTTTAAGTCAAAGCTCTTTTCTTTGCCTTTTGCCCAAAGATAATGGCTTCCATATAATTATTTAGACCACAGATGCTACTGCTGTAATTACTGGAAATCAACATCACATAAATGTTAAGGGTATAATAGAAGTACAATAAAGTAATCCCTGTAGACATGCAGCCTGTCCACTAGGTATTGACTGCCACATCACCAACCATTTGAAACAATGGGCTATGCTGGGAAGCAATTAGAATCTTCCCATGTTATTAATGGAGTTGATTTAACCTTTGTGCTTTGTCTCTTCTGTTGGCACAAATAGAAGTGTTTGGGACTTTACTTTAATTAAAATAATACAAAGCCTCACCCAAATCCAAAGTACTGGATACCAGCACATGTGGTTTATGCTGGCAGTAATTCCCACAAATCTCAAAAGCCAATTATGAAATAGTCATTTGCTTCATTTATATAGGCGTGGATATACAAGGGAATTTCTCATCTTTTATTGCGCAAAACAGAGCCATAAACTTGATAAACTTTCATCTAGGTTGCATGCATGGAGCCTATGTATAATTATAGATGGATATACCTCACGTGTTCAAGAAAAAACATGGTGCTGTAGAATAAGGCCCTAATGACCTCCATGAAAAGTTATCGAGGGGTTAAGGTTTTAGAGTTTATGCTTTAGTTTGCTAATTCATTCTGTATCATACTTTGGTTTATACAATGAGCTATTCCATACAGAAAGTTATATATGTAATATCACAAGTTGAAATTCAGTAAACTACAGAATATGGGGACATTTAAAAGGCATGTCAAATGTTAGGCTACTATTTTAGTTTATCTTTATAATCTACATAAAAATGTGATTAACTTTGGAAACACTAATCTTGTATTGACCCTGAGCCATATTCTACATTATAACCCAGTGCTAAATTCACAGTTCTGCTAGTTGTCACTGGAAACAGTCTGCAAACTTGTCATGAAAGACCCTTAATAGCTTATCTGAGCTTCTACAGTATAATGTGCTAGTTTGTTAGCACCTGGTTACAGTACTGTGTGTATTCATCTACATTGACTGGAAAAAAGATGAGTTTCCTTCTGTTGGCTTTATAGAAGGAAGAAAAAGCAAATCATGTTGTGCCTTTTCTTCTGTCTAAAAAAAAAACCCTGGATGTTGAAGGCAACCGTCCATCTTTTTTAACAATGCAGTCAATGTAGATGGATACAAATAGAAAGTGTTCCATTTATATACTTCTGCCTAATGAAATTTAATCTTTATTGTTCAGGTCTTCTGACGGATCAGATCAATGGACTTTGCAAAGATAGTTTCCCACTATCTTTACTAAGTTACTCAGTTTTTGACACTCATTGTAGATAAATTGTATGTACAAATATGCAAAATTTTAAACTTGACTCTTAATGAGTTAAATACATAGATATAAGTAGCTTTACTTGACTTTTTCAATGGCTATCCTCTGCAAAACTATTGAACTTCCAACCAGTCAAGGATACGTATAGATGGGAACTTATCATTAGAGATGAGCGAATCGATTCTACAGAAGTGGAATTCGATCCGAATTTCGGGAAATCTTCGATTCTCCGTGATTCCGGATTTCCTGATGCTTTGTGGTAACGAATATTTAGTAAGGACCTTTGTGACATACGATGGTCACATGATGTTCTCTAGTGATGTGATTGGGTAGGCGTGTCTTTGCTTGTTAGCAGATCCTTCCACATGAATAAAAGTTGTCTGTGCTGAAGAGAGAGAGAGAGAGAAACATGACCGTAGCATCCAAGGGCTTCTGCCATTTTGCCGCCCACCTGCCCACCCCAGCTCTCTGTAGCCCGGAAATAGCTGTTTATTCACCACAAAGTAACTTGGATTGAAGCAAATTTTTTTTGGAACTTCTAATCGAACTACCGAATCGAACTTCTGAGAAATTCGCTCATCTCTACTTATCATAGCTTCTACACCAATTTTCAGGTGTAAAAAAAAAGTCATAATTTTTTGTCTCCCGCACTGCACTTTCTCTTATCATGGAGTGCTACAGGGACATGCTGTCTCACAACCAGACAGGTTAATTATAATTTACCCCGGATGTATGACAAGCAGAAAATGCACCTAATTTATTAAGAGGCAAGTACTTCTTATTGAGTTAGGTGCACTACAGGGCACTGGGATGAAGACTGGTGTAGTAAATTAAATTTCTCCCATAGTGTTGGAGAGGAAAGAAAAATATTATCCAAGATCATCAGTGTGAAGAATATCGCCTCGCCCAGCCGCCTGGCACGCCTGCGATCAAACTTCTTTCTTAACCTTCCACTCACACACCGTGAGTAGACCGGGTCATAGGATAAAACGAAATGAGCGATATAAATTTTATATGTTTAATAACCCAAGTGGGTCGGTATGAATTAATAGCATATACAGAAATATACAATATTAATATGATCAAGCATAAACATACAAGCAAAAGAGCGATGATACAATACACAAAAATAAACAGGGAAATTAAAAGATAGAGAAAATACCGGCATAGGCTCGTAGTCCGTTTCTCTAGGCCACAGCAGAGTTTTGGGCCTAGGGCGCAAGCTTAAGCAAGTTGCATAAAACAATCCTTCTACATGTTGTCCAGAACAAGTGAAAGGCTTCAGGCCTCACTGCTAGGCCCTCAATGCATTCCTCAGTAGGACAAGCTCTCTCCTCTTCTCCCAGATCAGAGTTCCTTACTGCCTCTTTGCTGAATGACCCCAGAATCCAGGTCTGCCCACAGCATATGGCTAGTGCTCCACCCACCCCTTGCACCCAGGCAGCCCCCCTTCTTCCTCCTTTGCAGAACCCTCGGAGAGATGGGTGAAGTTAAGGTCACTGGCTTGCTATCCCCCATCCCATCTGGCCAGGGATAATAAAAGTGCCTGGCTATAGCAAGCCATCTCCAATGAACACACATAAAACCAGTGAAGCCTATCGTCCAGCAATGTGGACTCACCTAAAGCACCGCATTACAAGTGGGGGAAGGACTGACCTAAGCAAGTAAAACACACTTCCAAGAAAGATATAAAACTGAGGGTCGGTTCATCACAATCAGTACTTGAGCAATATATTGTACTCAGGGCAACTGAGCTTGACTATACTTCTAATAACCCCTAGAGGACCCTAATATTTCCATTTTTGCATCAGTGCATTCTGAGAGCCATAACTTTTTTTAGTTTTTTTAAATGATGTAGCGAATTAATGAAGGGTTTCTCTTTTTAACTGTACCAATTTGGGGTGCAAATAATGCATTAAAAACTTTAAAAAAAAACCAATTGGTTTTGTTTTTGTGGGATTTCTCTGCTATTAGTTTCATTCTTTGCTGACCAATAACTATTACATCTACTAGCAGGTGTTATCATCATGTTTTCCAGCTATCGCTCTGAATATTATTGCATAACTAGTCAAATTTGCCAAGAGAAAACTGTAATAGCAGCCATTTATGGTTCTCTTGTTTGAAAACACACATCAAATATATAGACTGAGGGCCCATGAGCATATTACTCTATGGCTCCATACAGAAGTGTAATGTAAAGCCCCATGGGCCTGAATGCAAAATTTGTAATGGGGCCCCTACCAACCTTGTGCCATTTGGAATAGTTGTATGTTTTATGTGGCACAGGGACTTTTGGGGGCCCGTCAGGGTTCAGGGCCTGGTAGCGACCTCAGAGTTGTATGGAGCTGCAGTACCCATAGACTTCTATAAGAGCCTACATCAGGGGTAGGCAACCTTCAGCACTCCAGATGTTGTAAAACTACAACTTCCAGCATGCATACTTGCTCTCCTGTTCTTGGAACTCCCATGGAAGTTAATGGAGCATGTTGGGAGTTGTAGTTTCACAGCTGTTGGAGTGCCGAAGGTTGATGATCCCTGGCCTACAGTGTCGTCTTATGCCTTCAGATGAATATGGAGTCCTCCACACGTTTCACTTGGAGTCATCCTTCAGTGGGCAGGTGTTCTACCCTATCAGCACTGCATATAACTATAATTCTGAAATGTACTGCAATATCTATTGTGTTTATCTATTGTTACAAGATGACACCTTTTAACAATGCTACGATAAACTGCATATTCTGGAAGTTCTGAAATAAAACATATACTTTTATTCATAGGTGACTTAGAATCTTGCCAGTCACAATGTGGTAGACTCCTCCTGAACTGCTCCTGCCATGCAAGCTGCTTGAATTTAGGAACGTGTTGTACAGATTATCAAAAATTATGTCTCCGGATTTCTCCCCACTCAGGGACTTTAATGGGAGGGAAAGATTTTACTGTTCTAGATGTACACTTTGGTACAATGGCAAATGTGACTTGCAGGTAAGTCAAAAAAATTAAGCTGAAAGTAAAATTCATACCCTGGGAAACCATTTTATTGTTAAACCTAAATACAGTAGTCCCAAACTATCTTAGTATCCTTACAGTGTTGCAGATATTCTTGTCACCTGCATAGATGTAGTGAGAAATGATAAGATTGTGGCTGCTTGTGGACACCACTAGAGGGAGCTAAGAATCTTACAGCATGCTGTCTACAGATTAAACTCAATAATAACAAGTATGCATTTGTGGTGGATTATGCTGAAATCATGGTATACTAACCCTCAACCAGTCTAACTAAATCAGTCTTTGTTTAAGTACATTGCACTACCTTACATTATAACATATATTTTAATACTTTGATTTCCGCTTGCTTTCATTAAATGGAAAATTAATTTCTCATATTCATATGCTAAAAACCTGTCTTGACCTGCTCTTGCGTGGAACAGTTATATTTAGCCTTGGTTATCTACGCTATCTTATATGAGTGTAAAGGGCTATTTTAATCTTAGCCTTTTAACCCCTTAACAGTGATATTACAATTGCAAAAACACTCTCAAAAATGTCACTTTTTTTTTTTTTTTTTTTTTTTGCAGATTTTGAATTTAGGGTTCAAATAAGTATTGCTGGCACATAACTCCACTGCCTTATGTACATTTTAACCCTTTAGCTTTCACAAGTTTTTATTTTTTGTTTCAATGTAGATTTATGAGACCTTGAATTTTGTGGGTACATAACACCTTTGATCAGTTTTTATTACTTTTTGTTTTTGAGACGTGAAATGAACAGAAAACATAAATTCTGACATCTGAATTGAAAGGTTTATGGCGTTTATCATGTAAAATAAATAATGTACTTATTTTATTTTATGGGTTGTTAAGGATATGGTGATACCAATTTTGTGGGGGGGTTGTTTTTTTATGAAGAAGAAAAATAAAAAAAAATCTATTTTTACTTTTTTTTTTCCCCCCTGTAAAGTTACTTGGATACTGCATATACCGTTAAAGGGAAAGTTGCGAGTATATACAACATTGCTTTAACCAGTGATATCTCAAAATGTAGGTGGGCTACAGACATGACCTTGTTTAAAAGCCAAAAGTCTTTAGAACAAGATCAAGATCATGGCTCTATGCCCCACGGCTCTGGAGTTTGAGCTATTTAAAGTGAATAGGAGTTATGGAAGCAATGTAGAACAGTGAGCTGTGCTGTTTCTGTAGCTTGCATTCACTTCTATGGCAGTTATGGAAATGTTGTCACGCAGCTGTGTTTTTTATGAAACTCCCAGCCTAGGGGACCTGGCTGGGAGCATCAGAATAAGTGTCTCCAATGTCCTAGACTCTATGCTGATAATATATTGATGGTATGAACAGGACTAAGGCTACATTCAGACAACCGAGGTGTCAAAACGACAATGAAAAATGTCCATTTTTCATGCCCATCTTGCATCCATTGTATGAAGGGATCCATGAAATGGACAAAAATAGGACATGACCTATATTTTGAAGGTCTTTTACAATGGTTATGTGAATAGCCCCCATTCACAGACGTTGAATATGATGCTGCCGTATAACGTCCATTAAAAAATGGACATCACATAGTCATTATTCATGTGACTAAAGCTGTAGGCTGGTCATACACATTTCCCAACTTCTACCCCCTAAAAAAGTAAGCTTGGTTTCAGTCAGTGAACATATATTCTGAACTGTGTGAGGAGAGAATGCCAACAGTGACATATCTCCCCTGAGAACAAAATGATTGGCCATGTTGAAATCCAACAACCCAATCCTTTTCTCCTTTGACATCTGGCTAAATTAGCAGGTTTGGTCAACCATTATTCTAATGTGTATGGCCAGCTTCAAGTGAAGGAAGGTTTTCAGCCTCTGAGTTTCCATTCAATGATAGCAAACAGGGATGAAATGGTGAGGAATAGAAACACAACAGTAAATCATACCTATTCTTTAAGCAAACACTGGAAAAATCTGTAGAACAGTGTTCGTAGAGGAGAATCTGCTCCATAACTGTCTGCCTGGACATATACAAATAATATCTTTGCTTCTACTGCTCTCTCTCTCTCGGTCTGCTCACTCCTTCCCCTCCCCTCTCCGTAGACTTCTATATACATTTGCAATCTGAGTAACCTGCAGTGCAGGATTTTCAAAGTGAAAGACAGTTTAGCTAAGGATGGGGAGCAGGAAAGAGTTTGTCAAGAGCAGAAAGAAGCATTTGTCCCTGAGAAGATATAATACAAGGTTTCTTACAATTGGCTGTACTTTTCATTTATGCAAAGTTTGTTGAAAAGTTAGGGACCATGTAAGCAGAAATTATGCAGCATAGTCTTATCAGATTGAGAGAAGAATGAATATGTATTAAATGAAAGCATGAGGTAAACTGCAGTGGAATGAATTAGAACATAATATTCTGTACTGTAAATTACGTAAAACAGTAGATGAGGTTAAAAAAAAGCATGCTTGCTTACAGGCTTCAGCAGTATACAGTGTTAGTCATGTCTTATGATGTTAGTTCATTATATACTCCTAGTGTCAGAAATGATAGAGATTCATTTTCTGTTAACAGATTCAACAATGAAACTGATACTCAGGGTTTTGTCGATGAAAAAGGATACGTTCACTGCATTTCTCCACTGGTATTTAAGACTGGCCATATGCCATTTACATTGGTATTTGATGGATCCAGTTTGTCTCCATCTGGTACATGGTTAGCAGGTAAGATGCAGTAACAAAATAAAAACTCCCATACACAGACATATAATAAAAAGAGACAATGACAAATGAGACCAGGTGTTGTTTAATATAAAATTATCTGTTACAAAATTTTGGCAACATTTTCTTAAATTTCTGTTAGACTTCTACAGATGTTGAACGTTTTTGACAATTAGAGTATCTTACCTTATGGTAGTTTTCTACCATCTATTTTATTTATTTATTATGTACAGTGGGGAAAAAAGTATTTAGTCAGCCACCAATTGTGCAAGTTCTCCCACTTAAAAAGATGAGAGAGGCCTGTAATTGTCATCATAGGTAGACCTCAACTATGAGAGACAAAATGAGAAAACAAATCCAGAAAATCACATTGTCTGATTTCTAAAGAATTTATTTGCAAATTATGGTGGAAAATAAGTATTTGGTCACCTACAAACAAGCAAGATTTCTGACTCTCACAGACCTGTAACTTCTTTAAGAGGCTCCTCTGTCCTCCACTCATTACCTGTAGTAATGGCACCTGTTTGAAAATTGTTATCAGTATAAAAGACACCTGTCCACAACCTGAAACAGTCACACTCCAAACTCCACTATGGTGAAGACCAAAGAGCTGAGGAAGGACACCAGAAACAAAATTGTAGACCTGCACCAGGCTGGGAAGACTGAATCTGCAATAGGCAAGCAGCTTGGTGTGAAGAAATCAACTGTGGGAGCAATAATTAGAAAATGGAAGACATACAAGACCACTGATAATCTCCCTCGATCAGGGGCTCCACGAAAGATCTCACCCCGTGGGGTCCAAATGATAACAAGAATGGTGAGCAAAAATCCCAGAACCACACGGGGGAACCTAGTGAGTGACCTGCAGAAAGCTGGGACTAATGTAACAAAGGCTACCGTCAATAACACACTACACCACCAGGGACTCAGATCCTGCAGTGCCAGACGTGTCCCCCTGCTTAAGCCAGTACATATCCGGGCCCGTCTGAAGTTTGCTAGAGAGCATTTGGATGCTCCAAAAGAGTATTGGGAGAATGTCATATGGTGAGATTAAACCAAAAGTAGAACTGTTTGGTAGAAACACAACTCGTCGTGTTTGGAGGAGAGTGAATGCTGAGTTGCATCCAAAGAACACCATACCTACTGTGAAGCATGGGGGTGGCAACATCATGCTTTGGGGCTGTTTCTCTGCAAAGGGAACAGGACGACTGATCCGTGTACATGAAAGAATGAATGGGGCTATGTATCGTGAGATTTTGAGTGCAAACCTCCTTCCATCAGCAAGGGCATTGAAGATGAAACGTGACTGAGTCTTTCAGCATGACAATGATCCCAAACACACCGCCTGGGCAACGAAGGAGTGGCTTCGTAGGAAGCATTTCAAGGTCCTGGAGTGGCCTAGTCAGTCTCCAGATCTCAACCCCATAGAAAACCTTTGGAGGGAGTTGAAAGTCCATGTTGCCCAGCGACAGCCCCAAAACATCATTGCTCTAGAGGAGATCTGCATAGAGGAATGGGCCAACATACCAGCAACAGTGTGTGCCAACCTTGTGAAGACTTGCAGAAAACGTTTGACCTCTGTCATTGCCAACAAAGGATATATAACAAAGTATTGAGATGAACTTTTGTTATTGACCAAATACTTATTTTCCACCATAATTTGCAAATAAATTCTTTAAAAATCAGACAATGTGATTTTCTGGATTTGTTTTCTCATTTTGTCTCTCATAGTTGATGTCTACCTATGATGTCAATTACAGGCCGGCCTCATCTTTTTAAGTGGGAGAACTTGCACAATTGGTGGATGACTAAATACTTTTTTTCTCAACTGTATACTGAATAATTCTGATTGTGTAGAGCTATACAGAGAATGCACACATACAGTATCAGAGCTGTACAGAGAATGCACACATACAGTATCATGTACAGAGAACGCACACATACAGTATCATAACTGTACAGTGCACACATACAGTATCATGTACAGAGAACACACATACAGTATCAGAGCTGTACAGAAAATGCACACATACAGTATCATGTACAGAGAACACACACATATAGCATCATAACTGTACAGAGAATGCACACATACAGTATCAGAGATGTACAGAGAACACACATGCAGTGTCAGATGTACAGAGAATGCACACATACAGTGTCAGAGCTGTACAGGAAATGCACACATACAGTATCATGTACAGAGAACACACATACAGTATCAGAGCTGTACAGAAAATGCACACATACAGTATCATGTACAGAGAACACACACATACAGTATCATAACTGTACAGTGCACACATACAGTATCAGAGATGTACAGAGAACACACATACAGCATCAGAGATGTACAGAGTGCACACATACAGTATCAGATGTACAAAGTGCACACATACAGTATCAGATGTACAAAGTGCACAAATACAGTATCAGATGTACAAAGTGCACACATACAGTATCAGAGGTACAAAGTGCACACCTACAGTATCAGATGTACAAAGTGCACACATACAGTATCAGAGATGTACAGAGTGCACACATACAGTATTAGAGATGTACAGAGAACACACACATACAGTATCAGATGTACAAATTGCACACATACAGTATCAGATGTACAGAGTGCACACATACAGTGTCAGATGTACAGAGAACGCACACATACAGTGTCAGATGTACAGAGTGCACACACACATTATTAGTCAAGAGCTGTACAGAGAACACACATACAGTATCAGAGCTGTACAGAAAATGCACACATACAGTATCATGTACAGAGAACACACACATACAGCATCATAACTGTACAGAGAATGCACACATACAGCATAACTGTACAGAGAATGCACACATACAGTATCAGAGATGTACAGAGAACACACATGCAGTGTCAGATGTACAGAGAATGCACACATACAGTGTCAGAGCTGTACAGGAAATGCACATACAGTATCAGAGCTGTACAGGAAATGCACACATACAGTATCATGTACAAAGAACACATACATACAGTATTATAACTGTACAGAGTGCACACATACCGTATCAGGCAAGAGCTTATATACAGTGTTATTTTTTTTTTTTTTTTTTTTTGTTTCTTAGCTCATCACAGCAAAGTTTCTGCGAATGAGAAAAGTTCTTTGGTTGATTCAAAAAACTGGCAATATTATGGAACTCCTGAATATAATGGAACTCTCACAATTACCTGGAATGCCAAAACACTCCCAACTCAAGAGGTCCGCATAGAGGTTTGGGGCTACAATGAAACAGGTGAGGCCAAGATGCCATCCATGACTCCTCATCATATCATCTCTCAGATGTAAGGTATCAATATTCACTGTTTACTAAACAGGTAATGTATAGAACTGTTATTGCATATGGTCACAGGATCCCATTGTTACCTCTGATAACCACACCCAGCCTGACTCCCTGTTACAATCACATATAATAGAGGTTGTTTGGTCCTCTCTACTGAACAAAACAGACAGTTGAGCTAGCCTCTTGTTATACTTCAACCCCTGTTTTCCTGCAGAAGGGGCTCATCCTCTGCAGGAAAACAGGAGTTCACTGATGGCCATTCAGCAATCTAATCCAGCCTAAAAGAAGTAGAGAGGTGGACACACATACATGTAGCTCTCTTTGTTGAAGTATAACAAGAGGCTAGCTCAACTGTCTCTGTTTTGTTCAGTAGAGAGGACCACACAACCTCTCTAAATTCACTAAATACATGACTCAGGGAGGAGGAATATGCCATCACTCCGGCTGACTTACCACAGCCATTTACACCTCATGTCCTAACCCGACATTTCCCCCCAATAATGACTCAGACCACCTCTTGGATTTAAAATTGGCCTGTTCAAGCCGATTTATTAAAACATATATAAATACCTTAAAAGTATAAATAACATATAAATAACACCGCCATAAAACGGGCGATGTATAAATACAAACCAATACTTAACCGTTACAACTGTATACAAAATTCACACCATTTAAAAGTGCTTATCTCAGAATCCACCCCACCACGGGGATAGGCACCACCACTAATCTGCCCAGGCGCAAAAACCCCCACCTCGGGCAGACCTTTAACCATCTGTACGATCATAAGCCTGACCCCCAAAGGGACCTAAGCCCAACTAGAGGACTTCCCAGGCTTACACCTTCCCCACCAGGATCCCCATACCACCGATGAGGTCCTACAACAGTGCCTGATAGGCCTCTAACCCCACCAACCCCCAGCCACAGACTCACGGGCATGACCCCTTATGCCCGCGAGTCCCGCCACACAGACAAAGCTCGCTCTACACCATCTCGCAAACCCAGCATCCACATATCTGTCCCTATCTCATTCAAATGCACCCCATCTTGGCGCATATGATCCAGAGAAGGGACTTCTAACTCCCGATGGCGGACCGCTATCCCACCATTTCGCACCACAAAACGAGCCACTGCCCTATTTACTTTAATACGGGTCTTGTCCAAGCAGGCCGCCGACCTCGCATTGCGCCACACCAAACGCGCAACCATATCAGACCACACTACAATCAATCCCGGGAACTCAGTCAGCAACCGCAACACGTCAAATTGAATGTCCCTGATGAGTTCCCTGGACGAGCGCACCCCTAGATCATTGCCCCCAACATGCAAAACGACGTCATGTGGGGGGAGATCGACTCGACTATAAAAATGAAACTCGGGCAAAACCCGACTCCAAATCATACTGCGCACCCCGATCCACCGTACCATGGCATCCTCCCGCCGAAGACCCAGCTGTCGCCCATCAGGCCGGACATCCGCCCGAACTGCACCCCAAAAAACGTACGAATGACCCAATATCCTGATCAAACAAGGACCTAAAATAAAACAACAACAAAGAAGACTAAATACCAAACAGCAACACTGAAGATAGAACAGGAGGAACATTCCCAATTCCACTGACCCAGCACTGCGCTCCTCCCACCCACGGGAACCCCATTAACTTACCGCAATAGGGACGGACGCACGTAAAGGCGGAACCGGTCAGATTCCCACCTCCCGATACGGCGCACAACATCGTCCCCCAGACCCCAGCGAGCGGCCTCCGTGGCCGCACCTATTCGGAAAGAGTGGGAGCCATAATCACCAGGGAGCTCTCCCACCAATACCAAGGCCTTCTTAAATACAGCTACAAACTGAAACCTAGACAGAGCCCCCCACTTGCATGGCAAAGGAAGGACCCCAGAAGCGAACCCCGCACCCGAAGAAAATCAGACACCCCTGCCACCGGACAACGGGGATCCCCCCCAACCGCATAAAGCACCACCAACATACCGCGACCCACCTGATCTGTCTTGGAGCGACGCAAATGGCACTCCACCCGATCCTCAAACAAAGCTACCTCATTCCACTGCAATCCCCCCCAGAGCTACCACAGACTCGCTAACCAACTCCCCCAACCCAAAACGCCCCAAAAAAGGCCAGCAAAAAAGCTGCCCGGAACAACAGCACTTCATATTCTGAAAAACACAAACTCTGCAGACATTCCAATAGACGCCCTAATAACTCGAAGGAAACCGGGCGGCCCCCCGCCTAAAACCCCTCATAGCCTGGTGCACCACAAAGTCTTTGGTGACATCCCGCAGACCCTGTAAACGAAAATGAAACGCCAGACCCGCCAAACGCTGAGAAACCACCGCGACCGAGCGCCCTTCCGCAAATGCTACCCCTATCCAGGACAAAACCACCACCACCCGGTCTTCATCCGAACGCACCCCCCCCGCACGACAGACAGTCCCGGTCCCAATCACACCAAACCTGTTGGTACCGCTTCAAGGTTACGGCGGACACAGAACGCTGAATGAGCTCCGCCGCGGAACCGACACCAGGGACCACAAGTGGGCCGGACAGTCCTCGCCCACCTCCGCCGCCTCCGGAGCCAACTCCCGGAACCTGCCAAACTGACACCGAGACAAGGAATCAGCCACTGAATTAAGCACCCTGGGCAAGTGGCGCGCCGATACGTGCACATTCATTTCTAAGCAGCGCAACACCAGATGCCTAAGCAGCGACACCACCGGAGGGGACTTTGCAGATTGGGAATTGATAACGAACACCACAGCGCAGTTATCACAATGAAAACAAACCTTTCGGTCCCGAAAATCGCCCCCCCCATAACTCCACCGCGACTATAATCGGGAACAACTCCAACAACGCTAAATTCGCCACCAATCCTGCCTCCACCCACTCAGCGGGCCAAACCCCTGCGCACCAACGTCCTTGGTAATAAGCCCCAAACCCTACTGACCCCGCCGCATCGGTATGCAGATTCAATTCCTCACTAGAAATAACGGAGGCAAGCCACAAAGAACGCCCGTTAAATCGACTCAAAAAATCATCCCAAACCAACAAGTCCGCCCTCACTTCAGCAGTAAGCCGCACGAAGTGATGAGGCGAACGCACCCCTGCCGTCAGTGCAGCCAACCGACGACAAAAAACTCGCCCCATCGGCATAATGCGACAGGCAAAATTCAATTTCCCCAGCAATGATTGCACCTCCCGCAGCCGAACCTTCCGAACCCCCCTGGAACCTGCGAACAGTCAGCCGCAGATCCTCCAATTTATCCCCTGGCAACCTGGATTCCATGAGCACTGAATCAAGTTCAATGCCCAAAAATTTCATTACTGACGCCGGACCCTCCGTCTTGTCGGGGGCCAAAGGGACCCCGAACAAACCCGCCACCCTTTCAACTGAGCGTAGCAACACCAAGCAGTCCGACGAATCCCCAGGCCCGACACAGAGGAAATCATCTAGATCAGTGGTTCTCAACCTTTCTAATGCCGTGACCCCGCAATACAGTTCCTCATGTTGCGGTGACCCCGGACCATAACACACACCTAGGTTTTAGAGGAGGAAAATAGGGAAAAATATTTTAAGACAAAAAAATGTGGTAAAATGTCTAATATATGGAAGTTGTAGTTTTGCAACAGCTGCAAGGTCACATTGACAGGTGTCCCTGCAGCTGTACGGGGAGGAATAGGGCGTCTTTTTTTGCAGGGCCAGATGTACTTTTTAGTTATGCCATTTTGGGGAATGTCTATTGCTTTGATCACTTTTTATTCAAATCAGAGGCGAAACAGCAAAAAATATGGCGGTTCGGCACTTTTGATTTTTTTTTCCCGCTCTGATGTTCACCCTACAAGAAAAATATTTTTATAAGGTTGTAGACCGGGCATTTTCGGACACAGGGATAGCTAATGTGTATGTGTTTCACAGTAATTTTGTACTTTTATATGTATTCTAGGGAAAGTGGGTGAGTTAGAACTTTTTTTTTTATTTTATTTATTTTTTTACTATTTTATTAGCCCCCCTCCCTTCATGGGGCTTGAACCTGCAATCGTTTGATTGCAAGTCCCATAGACTGCAATACAAGTGTATTGCAGTCTATGGGAGATTCTGTATCCCAGTGACAGGCCTGGGAGCCTTCATTAGGCTCCAGGCTGTCACCGGAACAGGTCGACTCCCGCGATCTCGCCGCGCGGGGAGTCGACCTGCAACTTAACAGGTATGGGGCCGGTGGGGACCGGGGGCAGTTTTTACAGCCCGCGGAGGCCCGGTTGCTATGGTGACCGCTCTGCAGCAGAGCGGCCGCCATCATTGTAACAGACCCGGGAGCTACATAGCGCGGGGCACCCTCTCAGGGCTGGACCCGCAGCATCGCTCCACTGGTCTGAAAGTGCGCACAGGCATTTAGTTTGGAACGCACATCCATAACGACGTGCGTTCCAGCTGAATAGCGCGACTTCTCAGCGGCTAAAGCCATCGGAAATATGTATTTTCCGATGGCTTTAGGCGACCCTGTGTTTTGGTCATTTGACCCCCGCCGGGGTCGCGACCCACAGGTTGAGAACCGCTGATCTAGATAATGAATGATCGACGCCAAACCCGACAAGTCCCTGACCACCCACTCCAGGAAAGAACTAAAAGCTTCAAAATAAGCACAAGAGATGGAACAGCCCATAGGCAAACAACAGTCTGCGTAAAACTGGTCCTCCCACATGCAACCTAACAAATGGAAGCTCTCCGGGTGAACAGGTAAAAGCCGAAACGCCGCCTCTATATCCGTCTTAGCCATAAGCGCCCCAGGACCCGCCCCGACGCACCAACGCCACTGCTTTGTCAAATGAAGCATAGGAGACAGAGGACAAGGAAGGATCAATCCCATCATTAACCGACACCCCAGCCGGGAAGGAAAGGTGATAAATAAGGCGAAACTGAGAGGGCTCACGCTTGGGAACCACACCCAAAGGTGAAACCCGTAGATGAGGCCAGGGAGGGGCCGAGAAGGGCCCCGCCATGTGCCCTAAACTCACCTCCTTCATCAACTTTGCCCCCACAACCTCAGGATGCTCCCTAGCTGACTTAAGGTTCCCAGGGCGAAAAACAGGGGCCTCCGCATCAAAAGGGATATGGAAACCCTCCACTAGCAACCGTGCCGCCGCCCGATCGGGGTATCTACTTAGAAAAGGAAGCATTACTGCGACCTTCACCGGCGTCTTCCCTTTTTTCCACAACATCTCCCCCTTTCCGCTTTCCTCGCTTAAAACACTTGTTAAGCCCATGTCCACCCCCGCAACCCGAACACTCGTGTTTGAAGCGGCAGGAAACACCGAATTTACACTGCCCTTCGTTGAACAACCAACAGTACCCCTTTTTCTGAGAAGCCGAGGATCTGGTTGCAGAGCCCGAACTCCCGGCCACCCCACAAAAGGACGGCGCCGCCGGCGCCGACATCGGCCGCATCCACAAGGAGATGTCCTTGTGATCCCACCGCAAGCCCGGACGCACCGCCTTATGCTGCCGGAACTGCTCGTCGTATCTAAGCCACGCTACCCCGCCGTACACTTGGTGCGCCTCCCCAATAGAGTCCATGTAGCCAAAAAGAGCTGAGCAGTGCTCGGGCTCCTTTTCCCCAATCACACTTGCCAATATGGCAAACGCCTGTAGCCAATTGACGAACGTACGCGGGATTAAACGGTAGCGACGCTTCTCCTCGTCCTCCTTTTTGCTATCACTAGGCTTAACCTTGTCCAGATTACATTTGTCCAGAGGAAGCAGGGAAAATATTTCCACGTACTCCCCTTTCCAAATTTTTTCCCGCACCTCTTGCTTCAAATGCGCCCAAAGCGGGCCCTAAAAGCAGATGTACACCTCACCCTTCGCCCGGTCATCTAGACGCACTATATACACCGCCTTCTCCTTTTCCTTACCCTTGGCCCCCGCTTCCGAACCCTCAGGGGCCCCGCCACCCACCTGGATAGGCTCTGCAGCCACCAATGCAACCTCCCCCAGCGGGCCAGCAATAGGAACTACCGGGACTGCCATCCCCCCAGACCCCGCGGAAACACTCGCGTCCGCGCCCTCCCACGCTCCCATAGGCCCCGCGGCCCCAGACCGTTCACCCACCAGTTGCTGGAGCAAGCCTATCAGCCGGCCCCATACTGCCCCCTCCGCAGCTGACCCCCCCCAGGGACTCTACCCCCCCGGACCACCCAGGCCCTAATACCGCAGCGCCCGATATGCTCGCCCCAGAGCCCCCACCCATAGAAGAAGAAGGAAACCCCATCTGCTCACCAGGCTGCGTCGGGGGGCGCTCCAGATCAGCCGTCACCGGTCCCGCATCCTCAGGGGGTTCATTCGCGCCATCCGGGGAACATTGGCCGCCTTCAGCGCTGGATCCACCAGCGCCCACACCAGGAGTTGCTGCAGTCCCCGCCGTGCAGTGCACCCGCCGCCCCGTCGGAGAACCGCTGACGCCGTCTTCAGCCGGCCTCTTCCGGCCCAGGCCCGACCCTCCGCGACAAGAAGGCCCGGCCGCGCCGGGAAGTACCGGCCGTGTCACTTCCGGCATGCTCATTTGCGGCAACAGGGAGGAGGCCAGGGAGCGCGCCCGGGGGGGCTGTCCCCGCCCACTGACGTCACGCGCCGGGCACGCCCCCCGGCCGAAGCACGAGAGGCTGCCGTGCGGGTCCTGGAGGACGAAGAGGAGGCGTGTTAACCGGGCCTCCCTCTGGACGACTGCGGCTTCCACGCGGATTCCTCCCGGCTGCCGGGCGTTCTCCAGGGGAGCTGGCCTGGGCGCCCGTGGCCGGAGGGTCCTTCCTGGGGCTCCCAGATCGCCGCCGCGTCGCCCGACCCCGATCAGGAGAATAACGCTCCGGCGGCCGGGACCGCAGAGCGCGGGGTGAATGGACCAGGGCAGACGTGCCCTGGCCAGGGGGCACCCGGACAGCTGCGAGAAGATCTTCTATGACCTGCTTGCCATGGACCACCGCCGCCGCCCGAAGAAGAGACCGCAAGGCTTCAAGATCGGCCATGGTAAGTATTGCAGTCCATCCACTTCCTTACCCTGCCACTGCTTGACTGACCCTTAGCTCACCCCAGAGCCCCTTTTAACACCCACGATCACACCCCCATTTTCCCGCTCAAACTCTCCTATTTCTTAACCCCTTCGTGTCTTAATCCTCCCCCTAGTCATGTAGACCCTATCCCCAAGCGTCTAGGGCCTTCTCTCTACCAGTGTAAATAGGGACTGCCTGTGGCGTCACCAGAAAATCATGGGACTTACTAGAAACTTTTAAAAGGCCATACTAAACTACAACCTCCATTAGACCTAAACATTGATAAATGTATGCTGGAAGCTTAAAGCACAAAAACTGGTGTATAGAGGAAGTGTGGGCAGTGCAGGTCTTCTAAGGACCTAAAGTGGTGGACACATACCTCTTGTGCAATCCTTATAATCTAGTCTTGTGCATAGTATTCCTAACAGAAAATACCATGAGATATCCATATATGACATATGGCTTCAATAAACTGGCATTTACAGTATACCAGCCTAGCTCTTTCTGATAGTATTTGATCATCTATATGTCTGAACAATATTTTAAGTTATTTTGCTCCTGACATTTTATTTTTGTGGAAGATATCACAAACACTTAAATGTAAAAATATTATCTGAGTATCAAAAGCCGTAATAATTAATTTTACCGAATGGTACTTATATTTGATATTTCTTATACCCTTTTATACTTTATTTTACAGTGGCTACTTTAGCATATTGCCAGACCTGTAATAACTGTACTTTTAATAATGACCTATAGTAAAAGGTCTATGGTGCATACTGTGTTTCTGTACAGCCCTTAGCAAGGTGGGATGTCACAATGCACAAGGTGTCTATATAGAGTTCTGGAGGATGACATACTGCCAGTAACTGAAGTTTATTTCCCCCAGTTCACCACTTTGCACAGGACAGAGATCATGTGGTTATGGTTGTTGGGAAAATCTCAAAAATAAAAGGCTGGCTGATCTCCAACCTTCATAAAAGGTTTATTGATCGATCAAACAAAAATCACAAGTGGGAATATATCGATATAGAGATGAGCCTAACTGATCAGCACAGGGCTACAGAGGTCATCTACCCGAATAGTCTCTTCACAGCATTCTTAAAGACAAGAAAAAGAGGAAATAGCAACATCTGTGACTTTCGTAACAGCAACGTTTTCATGCAGTCACAAGGTCTCACTTCACTTTATTTGACCGCATGTCCCATCTCACAGCCTAAACGATCATTCCTTATTCTAGTCTCTTGCAATAATATTTGTCACAGGACAGAAGCGGTTTCAAATGCATATAGCTAGAAAAGATATCAATATACTGATCATACAATCAAATGATTAACGTAAAGATATTTTCATTAAAATTTCCATCAATGGTATTGTAGCACCAGTGAATTTGTCTAGATTTCTATGATGGCTTCTGTCAGCTGCCACTATAATGGTAACATCACTGCCGCAGCCCAGATGGAGGGAACCAGGGGATGGGAGTAGTAGTGGTGGATGACATGCCACCAGATAGGCCAAGTACACTCAACCATTCTCCCCAGCTCAGCTCCTATGCCGGACACCGATGAGGGGGTCCTGCTGTGCTTCCAGTTGGAGCAGGGGCCTCTCTACTCTGAGCCGGTGTGATGGTGTTTGGAAGGGCCCTGATGGTAATGCAGGAACGACTCAGGAAACATCAGTTGTGCAGTTGAAACAGGTTTGAACGTTACTCAGCAACTGAAAAAATAAACTACCTTCCAAATGGGGGTTGTAGTCTCCCACTATTGAACTCCCACAGCCTTGGTCTTGAGAGGATGCCCAGTGATGTTTAGGCTCTAGTGCCCTACTCCACTCCAAAACTAACTCCACTCCTCAGCCTCCTCCAGCAGCAGATACTCCAGGGTAGTCCTGACAGGAGTCTGATTACCTTGTAGAAGTTGCCGGGATAACACCTCCTGTCAATGGACTCCACTACTCCTCCTACACAATGTCCAAAGTGCTGACAGCTGGTATTCCCTGTCTCAAGTCTGTCTTAAGATGAGCCTTGGGCTTGAATCTTCCTCCACTGGGGCTGTTTGGAGAACCACTAGGCCTCAGTGTGTCAGTGCTAACTTACACTGTCCACTGCTAACTGCTAGACTAGACTGAGGCAGTAATGGTCCCTCTGGAGACCTAAGTCTCCCAGACCCTGCCCAGTGGACTGCGAATGGCCAGGGCTGTACCAAGTGAATTGGTTTGAATAAGGGGGGAAGGGGGGTTTTCTCTGCAGAATTCCTTTGAGAATCACTGCAAGTATACCAGGGCTTTTAGCCTTTGTACTGCAAAGGGTAATAGCTTAGCACATCAATTTATACTGTGGGTTTTTGAGCAAAGGGTTGAAAACCACGGTGCAGGTCAACTTGCGCTACATGTTTTTATCACAGCTTGCAGATGAGATTTGCTTATCTATTCCATTTTGCCAATACTGTGTATGGCAGTGGAATAGACGACGATGAGTCCACAGTGGCTAATTTGCTGTGGGTACAGCCCATGGGTACCTAGCATTACAGGAGTTTGCTTAAATTATACAGCTTTTGGCTATCTTGGACAGCCCCATATAAATGAATGAGTATAATAGGTGGAAGCCCAGGGCAGGTGTAAATAATAAAAAAAAACATTTACACTCTCCTTCCCTCACCTCTTTTGGGCCACTTTGCGGCGTCAAGAGTTCTCACTCGGTCTCCTAGTTGAGGGCTTTAGCAGTCACATGGGCATGTAATTTGGGATATTCAGCTGGAACCTGGTTCGGAATGAATCAGTTTGATCATCTATAGTTGTAACTAGAAATGCTTACAAAATGTATGACAATTGTGGCTCCTTGCAGAAACTCACTGGCATTTTTTATAACTCACTCTCTTACAGTTTTAAGGTTTTGTGTGACGACAAATGATTAAAAAAAGTCATATAGTACTTTTAGAGAAAGTGCCAATGTGTCTACCATACTACATACAACTGTGTAGAGATAAAGGTATATTAATAACATCAGAGTGACATCAGAGCTGCTGTAGCCGAATTACAACTACTGTCCCAACATACCTTATATGCAGTATGTAGTAGTCCCATGAGCAATAACTTTTCTTTGTTAATAATTTTCCAATGCTGTGTAGATATTTTCTAAATAATTTTTCATAAATGTGCTTTTTAGTGTACCTTCATCAACGCCATAGAGCTGCCATTGATGAAGGTACACTAAAAAGCACATTTATGAAAAATTATTTTGATGTTGTAAGGGTCTTGCCAACCGTAGCAATACCCTGACACTACTGCAGCAGTCTGGGAGCACGGACAGAGACAAGTGAGCCCTAATCTCACCCCAGCCACTGTCCCTTCCTAATGCCTCAGTTACCCTAAACGGTAAAAGGACAACTAGAAGACAAGCCCTATACTGGGTAAGTGACACACAGAACAGGACAAGACAAAACAAACGACAAAAGAGAGCTCAGGAAGCCAAGGGGTCGGTAACAAACGAGCAATGCAGTACAAAGTCAAAATCCAAGAGAATAGTCAAAAGGCAAGCCAAAGGGTCAGAGAATCAAGTAACATAGTAGTAAGGGATATAACAAGGAGAGCAGGCAAAGACAGTGCAATAACCGACGACTTGCTGAGAAAATGACATCCTGTATATAGAAAGTCTGGGCCCAGCCCCAGACCTGATAGGTACACAGGCTGTCAATCACACAGGCCAGGCAGAGATTAACTCTATGCAGTCCAGAGAGAAATGCTCAGAACACGGGTGTGGCCGGAAATCCATTACATAGTCTAGGACCATGTTCAGACTGAGCAACAAGAAACCTATGCAAGGAATCAAACCGAACACGCCTCCTTCGCCACAGCGTGCAAGCGGAGGGTGGCGCTGAGACCCGAACAGGCAGAGACGTTACAGATGTATTGATTTTCCCGTAGGAACAGAAAGTACCAGAGTCCTTGTCAGAATAATATTGACTTCCTGTTTAGTGGTCAATTTTTCTATTACTCTATTCTCAATAAAATAATAATCTAACATATGTATATGTGTGTGTGTGTGTGTGTATGTATATATATATATATATATATATATATATATATATATAAACAGTACAGACCAAACGTTTGGACACACCTTCTCATTCCAAGAGTTTTCTGTATTTTCATGACTATAAAAATTGTAGATTCACACTGAAGGCATCAAAACTATGAATTAACACATGTGGAATTATATACTTAACAAAAAAGTGTGAAACAACTGAAAATATGTCTTATATTCTAGGTTCTTCAAAGTAGCCACCTTTTGCTTTGATTACTGCTTTGCACACTCTCGGCATTCTCTTGATGAGCTTCAAGAGGTAGTCACCTGAAATGGTCTTCCAACAGTCTTGAAGGAGTTCCCAGAGATGCTTAGCACTTGTTGGCCCTTTTGCCTTCACTCTGAGGTCCAGCTCATCCCAAACCATCTCAATTGGGTTCAGGTCTGGTGACTGTGGAGGCCAGGTCATCTGGCGTAGCACCCCATCACTCTCCTTCTTGGTCAAATAGCCCTTACACAGTCTGGAGGTGTGTTTGGGGTCATTGTCCAGTTGAAAAATAAATGATGGTCCAACTAAATGCAAACCGGATGGAATAGCATGCCGCTGCAAGATGCTATGATAACCATGCTGGTTCAGTATTCCTTCAATTTTGAATAAGTCCCCAACAATGTCACCAGCAAAGCACCCCCACACCATCACACCTCCTCCTCCATGCTTCACGGTGGGAACCAGGCATGTAGAGTCCATTCGTTCACCTTTTCTGAGTCGCACAAAGACACGGTGGTCGGAACCAAAGATCTCAAATTTGGACTCATCAGACCAAAGCACAGATTTCCACAGGTCTAATGTCCATTCCTTGTGTTCTTTAGCCCAAACAAGTCTCTTCTGCTTGTTGCCTGTCCTTAGCAGTGGTTTCCTAGCAGCTATTTTACCATGAAGGCCTGCTGCACACAGTCTCCTCTTAACAGTTGTTGTAGAGATGTGTTTGCTGCTAGAACTCTGTGTGGCATTGACCTGGTCTCTAATCTGAGCTGCTGTTAACCTGCGATTTCTGAGGCTGGTGAATCGGATGAACTTATCCTCCGCAGCAGAGGTGACTCTTGGTCTTCCTTTCCTGGGGCGGTCCTCATGTGAGCCATTTTCTTTGTAGCGCTTGATGGTTTTGGCCACTGCACTTGGGGACACTTTCAAAGTTTTCCCAATTTTTCGGACTGACTGACCTTCATTTTTTAAAGTAATGATGGCCACTCGTTTTCCTTTACTTAGCTGCTTTTTTTCTTGCCATAATACAAATTCTAACACTCCATTCAGTAGGACTATCAGCTGTGTATCCATCTGACTTCTGAACAGCACAACTGATGGTCCCAACCCCATTTATAAGGCAAGAAATCCCACTTATTAAACCTGACAGGGCACACCTGTGAAGTGAAAACCATTTCAGGTGACTACCTCTTGAAGCTCATCAAGAGAATGCCAAGAGTGTGCAAAGCAGTAATCAAAGCAAAAGGTGGCTACTTTGAAGAGCCTAGAATATAAGACATATTTTCAGTTGTTTCACACTTTTTTGTTAAGTATATAATTCCACATGTGTTAATTCATAGTTTTGATGCCTTCAGTGTGAATCTACAATTTTTATAGTCATGAAAATACAGAAAACTCTTGGAATGAGAAGGTGTGTCCAAACTTTTGGTCTGTACTATATACTGTATATATATATATATATATATATATATATATATATATATATTTATATTTATTTCTGTTTTACTTTCAATTTCCAGGAGTTCCATATTCTGACTCTTGGGAGGCTGACTGGACTTACCTCTACACATTGGCGAACACTCAGTCCAACAATGGCATCTTCACTTTCACTCCAGTTCCTGCACAATCCCCATTTGATGAATGGGATGTAGGAATGTTAAGGATCAGCGCCAATAACCATAAGGAAGGAGAGAGGTAATTTATATCAGAGGAAGTGAAGATACCTCAACCTCATTCCATGTATAACATATCTCTCTACACGTACAGTAATTTCATTAGCGCATATTTATCAGTGTGTTTACAAATACAGTATTCAGGCTCAAAACATTATAATGGAGCCTAGAAAAGAGAAGACATTTTAAAATTTGTTTTATTTTGGATTCAGACAATTTTGACCCAAAACTACTTTCAGTCCGAATAAATTTGTTCTGAATTAAAAGTGAAAATTATCCTTAAAAATCTTGTATGACTTTTTGAGGGTTCCTAGCACTCTCTCCAACCCCTTTCAAGCACTTTAATGCACACACAGCCATAGTAATATAAAAGTTACAGTAACATATATGGCTGTGGGTAAATAGATGGTAACCGGTGGTGAATAAAACAGCTGGTTTAAAAACGCTCTGCACTATCAAATTTTCTATGCTTTTAAAATTAAAAATGGTGAAAAAATTAGCAATCCTTCTAGTCTCTGCTTCTCCGCTTTCCACATTGTGGAAGCCATGAAATCTAAAACATGTGAAAAATTTGGGTCGAATTGAAACGTGCCACTCCCTTCACATAGGGAGATGAGACTCCATTGGAGACAAAGACGTTAATATATGTTTTATTTTCTTACAATTATATGAATGGGGAATGACCATGAACTTTATACTAAAGTTGGCATATGAGGAGCTGCACTTCACATAACAGTGTTTATGCCTGCAAAACGTTTCACGTTTAAGTATCACAATTGTCCATGTGGTGAATTATATTAGAATGTATTATTTTTTTGTCACAGGAATGTACATGCAATATGGAGTCCCATCCATGCTTTAGCCTGGCACTTATCAGAGAACTTCAGGAAAGATTCTGCTGACTGGGCAACCAATAAGTGTTTGGATTGGGTACATCTTGAAAAAAACAAGCTGCCTGACTTCCTGAGCGAAGTACCAGATTGCCCTTGTACCCTAGAACAGTCCAGAGCGGATACAGGAAGATACCATGTATGTTCCAGGACTGGTAACCTGACCACCATTTGCTATATGGGTTGATGCGTACAATACAACTAAGCCTCCATGCATATGACTGTAGTTTAAAAGGGTTGTCCACTTTCTGACCAATATTGAGGACAAATGTTATTGTTTGTATAATAAAAAGATATCAAATTTTCCAATATACAGTCATGGCCAAAAGTTTTGAGAATGACACAAATATTATATTTTCACATGATCTGCTGCCCTCTGGTTTTTATGTTTGTTTGTCAGATGTTTTTATCACATACAGAAATATAATTGCATTCATATTATGAGTAACAGAAGCTTATATTGACAGTTAGAATGAGTTAATGCAGCAAGTCAATATTTGCAGTGTTGACCCTTCTTCTTCAGGACCTCTGCAATTCTCCCTGGCATGTTCTCAATCAACTTCTGGACCAAATCCTGACTGATAGCAGTCCATTCTTGCAGAATCAATGCTTTAATTTTGTCTGAATTTGTTGGTTTTTGTTTGTCCACCCGTCTCTTGATGATTGACCACAAGTTCTCAATGGGATTAAGATCTGGGGAGTTTCCAGGCCATGGACCCAAAATCTCTATATTTTGTTCCCTGAGCCATTTAGTTATCACCTTTGCTTTATGGCAAGGTGCTCCATCATGCTGGAAAAGGCATTGTTGAGCGCCAAACTGCTCTTGGACGGTTGGGAGAAGTTGCTCTTGGAGGACATTCTGGTACCATTCTTTATTCATGGCTGTGTTTTTAGGCAAGACTGTGAGAGAGCCGATTCCCTTGGCTGAGAAGCAACCCCACACATGAATGGTTTCAGGATGCTTTACAGTTGGCATGAGACAAGACTGGTGGTAGCGCTCACCTCTTCTTCTCCGAATAAGCTGTTTTCCAGATGTTCCAAACAATCGAAAAGGGGATTCATCAGAGAAAATGACTTTCCCCCAGTCCTCAGCAGTCCACTCCCTGTACCTTTTGCAGAATATCAGTCTGTCCTTGATGTTTTTTCTGGAGAGAAGTGGCTTCTTTGCTGCCCTCCTTGAGACCAGGCCTTACTCCAAGAGTCTCCGCCTCACAGTGCGTGCAGATGCACTCACACCTGCCTGCTGCCATTCCTCAGCAAGCTCTGCACTGCTGGTAGCCCGATCCCGCAGCTGAAACACTTTTAAGAGACGGTCCTGCCGCTTGCTGGTCTTTCTTGGGCGCCCTGGAGCCTTTTTGGCACCAATGGAACCTCTCTCCTTGAAGTTCTTGATGATGCGATAGATTGTTGACTGAGGTGCAATCTTTCTAGCTGCAATACTCTTCCCAGTTAGGCCATTTTTGTGCAGTGCAATGATGACTGCACGTGTTTCTTTAGAGATAACCATGGTTAACAGAAGAGAAACAATGATGGCAAGCACCAGCCTCCTTTTAAAGTGTCCAGTGGTGTCATTCTTACTTAATCATGACAGATTGATCTCCAGCCCTGTCCTCATCAACACCCACACCTGTGTTAATGGAGCAATCACTGAAACGATGTTAGGTGGTCCTTTTAAGGCAGGGCTGCAATGATGTTGAAATGTGTTTTGGGGGATAAAGTTCATTTTCTAGGCAAATATTGACTTTGCAAGTAATTGCTGTTAAGCTGATCACTCTTTATAACATTCTGGAGTATATGCAAATTGCCATTAGAAAAACTGAAGCAGTAGACTTTGTAAAAATTAATATTTGTATCATTCTCAAAACTTTTGGCCATGACTGTACTTTCTGTATCAATTCCTTACGGTTTTCTAGATCTCTGCTTGATGTCATTCATTCTGGTACTTCTAGTGGATAAAATTCTGACCATGGTCATGTGATATACAGTCCATGGTCATGTGATGAGCACACAGGTGCACAGATCTTTACCAGGCAGATATCTGATTACTGTGCTGTGACTATTAGCTGTGCACCTGTGTACATCACATGACCATGGTCAGAATTTCATCCATTAGAGGTAAGCAGCATGAATGACATTAAGTGGAGATCTGGAAAACCGTAAGGAATCGATACAGAAAGTATATTGGAAAATTGAATATCTTTGAATATTTGTCCTCAATATTGGTCAGAATGTGGCCAACCCCTTTAAGTCAGTGTGCTGCACAAAAGACCACACACTCATCCATTTTTGTGGCCCCATACACTGTGAGCCTGGACGCAAATGCGTGAATCCGTGGAGGGCATGGATGGTACATGGATATTATCTGAGTGCCACCTGCACCAATTTCTTATGAACCTGTTATCGATTTTGAACCCAGTTTGGGGTTCGATAACAAACCCATACATGCACACTGTGTATGTAGCCTTATTGCTAGTTTGTTCTCAATGACGTCTATAGGATTGAATGTACAATCCAAAAGCTGGATTTTTATATATATATTTATAATTCTTTGTCTATCCTTATTAAAGTCAATTAGGAAAATCTAGGTAAGTTACATAAATAAAAACAATACCAGTATATCCTGGGTCCTCCAGTGGCCTCCTGGACCCAATACCAACCTCACTCTATTCCTTCCTCAAACTATTACTTAAAAAGTAAGCAATACACAATGTTATATCCACATCCGTATCCACATCACAAGCTTAAATCTTCTAAGCAGCAATGATGTCAGAAAAATAAAGTTAAAACATAACTTTAAATAAATACATTTTAAAATGTTTATATGTCTATGATTGATCCAAGCATAAGGTACATCAACCAAAGCCCCTGTGCATGGGGATATATAATACACCAGTTGTATACCAGTCAGAAATACAAGAGCATTTAAAACTGTATTTTTTTAATATTCAGGAAAGATAATTTTTCATAACCTGCAGGAGATTCACTACATATACAAGATAAACGTACGGACTGAAAAGGATCGTGCTTTTAAGGGACAGCTCTTTGGTACTGCCCTGGTCAGGGCAGGGTAGGAGTCTTTGGGGGTCAGGATTATAAGATTGAAAGCCAAGAAAGGGAATGCATGTTCAAAGAAAAGGACCCACTGCCCTGTATACCTGACTCCCTTTGGAGAAACAACAGATTGGTGAGATTGTATCTATCTCATGGCATGATGTTGGAGCAGTTCGTTTTTGGCTGTAGTATTTTTCTCTAGCTGTCATCATTGTATGATATAATATTACATTACTCATTTATGGTACAATCCAAAACCATGCAACATTCAGTATAACAGCGTAGTGTGTTAGTTGTTTTGATAGTGTTGCTGCCATGATAGCCAAAGCTAACACCAAAGTTTTGGCACACAGCTATAAGATGGATTTCAATTTCCTTTTCATGTCATAATACAAAGAGACATAGTGAGATTAATGCTGGTAGGGAAAAACTGGCACCAGCTGCAATAGCAAGTGATAAAGGTTTAATAATAAAAGAAGATATAATATTTTAGTAGCAGAATTGCTTTGATAGTGGAAGAGAGCAGGGCTTTTCACCCAGCAGTAGAAGTAGGCAGGGTGATGACTGGGGTAGCAATTGGACATTTGTATGTCTGGTAATAGCCTTTTCCCTGCATGATCACTATCATGCAGGGAAAAGGCTTATATCATACCACTGTCCATGCTAAAGGGCTTTCCTGCCCAGATCTCTACTTCCAGAAGATGCCCGCTCAGTTTATCACTGGCTGAGGTTGGTCACCGATGTGGTCAGTGATTGGCTCAGCGTGCTTTTCCTTGATGTCAAAATATGACGTAGAGACCTGTGTTAGTTAACCAGGTAAGCAACAGAATGGGAGTGTCTGTGTATGTGTGTGTGGGAGGGTCCTTAATCCATTGTGAGCCTGTTTAAAAAAAAATTGCCCCCTCCTTGATCCTTTATGGTGACTCTTACCATTGTTTAATAGATAAGCACAGTTGCTCACTGACCAGCACCGTTACCTTGCTGTGCTGGAGTCCTAGGTTCAAATCTGACCAAGGACAACATCTTCAAGGAGTTTATATGTTTTCCTGTAACTGAGTTTCCTCTCTCACTCCAAAGACATACTGATAGGAAATTTACATTGTGAGCCCTAGATGGGAGCGCTAAGGAATATGTTGGCGCTATACAAGTAAGAGAAATAAATAAAAGTTATGATTGAGACACAACCTTTGTGGTCTATTTTTTTTCAGACAGATTATGGCTGCAACATTGAAAATGGCAGCGTGTGTACATACCACCGTGGAGCTGCTCACTGTGTGAGGAGCATACAAGCGAGGTATTTTATTAGCTTTTACTTACTTATATCCTTATATTTTTTTCAACTTTAATATACATCTACACATAATGCACAATAATATTAAGTTTTTTCCTTTTCTTATAGCCCTCGGTATGCAGCAGGACAACAGTGTTGCTATGATGCATCAGGAACTCAGATGTTAACCACAGATTCAAAAGAAGGCAGCACACCTGACCGAGGTCATGATTGGGGGTTCCCTCCTTACAAAAAGCCCCCCAGAATACCTGGATTTTCTCATTGGCTGTATGATGTGATTACTTTCTATTACTGTTGTCTGTGGTCAAATAATTGCCATTACTACCTAGAACTAAGACCGTCCAGTGACTGTCGCACATACAAGCCCCCAAAAGTTGGTGAGGAAGGTTTATTCCTATAAATGGTGTGGGGTATCATTTACAGTATGTTGAATTTGTAAGCACCTTCTCTCTTCTGCTATAGCTTCAGCTTTCGGTGAACCTCATTTAATTACATTTGATGGCTTGAATTACACCTATAAAGGTAAAGGAGAATATTATATGGTGAAAGCTACAAATCCATCTCTGAGCATTCAGTGCCGGACCACCCCTTTCCAAGGTAAGATTGATGAATCAAATAAGATAAAATATACATTTCCATACAGGCAGGGAATCTGCAGACATCTTAATGGAAATAAGTCTGTAATGTGAAGGATACAAATGGTAACAGATAAGCGTGATCCTTTCTGAATTGCTTATCCTTTTATCAACAAAATGTTCTATTCGGGGGAAAAAAAAAAGAAATATGCATAACTGATAACACTGCAATTGTGACAGGCTGTGCTATAAGATCTATGTGTTTATCCTGCACGGTGAATGTCAGAAAAGCAGTTCTATAACTGCAGTTTTTGTGTTCCTCCGCCATCAAAGAAATGAATCTAGTTAATCAATAAGGTTCATGTATCACCCAAATTGTACCAATAAAAACTACAAATTGTTAAAAAAAAATATGCATTCATAACAATATATTTAGAGTAAATCCCTGCTATATCAACACTATCTGGGATGCACCAGTCCTCAATATATTGTATATTCCTAGGCGTTTGTTGATTAAACAGACAGGATACAATATAGATATAATATAGTGTTGTGCTGGGTGGGAATTTTAGTCCTTTGATCCTGGTCGGTATAGATACAGGGTTTTATTAAGCTGTGAATAAGAGTGAGCTGATATATAATATAGTGAATTAAACATGACAATTTGTTATTTTAGGTGGTGCAGGTCACCTATTTGCATCCAGCAGGCTCCTATATTCTTAACCAATACTCTTCTGTGCAGTATGTCTAAGGGAGTATTGTGACAGTAGATTGTAGGGTCTCCGACTTTGATACTGGATGTTGTTTACAGATTAGTTTTAGGCAAAGGTAGCTCTTTGAGACATTTTGGGTAAAAAAGCCAGTCAGAAGGTGGTGGTGACACAATACAAATTATTCTCACATAAAAAAGATATAAATATAATTGTAATGACCAGAAGAATAAAGTAAACATATTATTTATAGTGCACAATGGATACTATAAAGACATAACTTAAGAAAAGAATAGTGAAATCTGTTTTATACCATTCCTCCCCAAAAAGTTTTAAAAGTTATTAAATACATAATATTCACCTCAAAATCATGGCTTTGCAAAATACAACTCATCCCACAAAAACAAACCATCATACAGATACAATACAGTGATAGAAAAAATTAAAAATTTAGGGCTCTCAGAATGCTGAATTTTTAAAAATGCAGAAACTTTTTTAAAAAGTGCCTTTTAAAGCTCAAAAAAGATAAAAAAAATTTTTTATATATCCATTTGCTGAATTTGGAGCTCCAAATAGTTTTTGTGTTTGTTTGTAACTGTTTCTTTTGTTTTTTGGTAACCATTTTGAATCCCATATACCCTGTGGATTTAAGACTTGCCCTAAATTTTGCAGTAACCACTGCATGGTCATTTAGATTTAGAACAGTGGTTCCCAAACTTTCTGAAGGCAGGACCCAATTTTGAATGAAAATTTTGCTGGGGACCCCCGTCCACCGTACTTAGCCGCGTTTGAAAAATAAATGTCCCTACCTGTATTCTGCCTCTTATTCTTTTGTAACCTTCTTCTTATTCTGCCTTTTAGTCTATTCTACCATCAAATATTTTGGGTCCCCATACTGGCAAAACTTTGTGGACCTCCTCCCTGATGATGTTTTCCAGATAAAAAGTCTGAGTGAAGGGAAAGACTAGGAAAAGCAGCCTAATAAGTGCTGTAAGAAGCCTGTTTCTTAAAAAAAAAGATGCACTTTAGCTATATGCAATAGGTTTCTAAGCTCCCCCTAGTGGCAGCAACGGTTAGCCAGAATGTTATCTTATAGATCTGTTCCTATGCAGAGAATTTGGAGTTCTGTATCAGAAAATGTATCTCAAACCACTATAGAAATATAACATCAAATGAATCATCACAGAACTGCTTTAGATAAAAAAGAAAAATGTGGCGGACATTCACTTTAAGCCTGCATTTATTGTGTGTGATCCTACTGTAACTGTAAGGAATCTCTTCTATTGCTCCATTTGCATCACAACTCTTGGTCCTTGCATCCTTGGTAATGGGGTGAATTTCATAAGACCATGGAATGTCAATTTACTTCTGTCACAGAAGATCTTAATCTTATCAAGTAATAACCTCTATAATAACTTTTCTATAATAACTTTTCTATCTGCTTCCTGGCCTGTAGGGGAGGAAATCGAACCTTTTTCAGGTGAGTTTATGCCTTTTTTGATAAATTAAGTAGCACTGTTAGTGTATATGTGGTAATTATGTTGTTTTAATTACAGACATATTAACAATTTAAGGAAATTTAAAGAGACGGTGTCACATTGCTCAAAGCAGCTGATCTGCAGGCATCATGTTATACAGCAGGAGGAGCTGAGCAGATTGAAATATAGTTTAGTGGGAGAAATTCTGTATAATGTCATTTAAATCCCTGTCCTTTTTATGCTAAGCTGTTTAGTGGATGCCTGGCAATCACTTATACGCAGTGGCGTAACTAGGAATGGCTGGGCCCCAAGGCGAACATTTGACATGGGGGCCCCCCCCCAAACCGGTTACAGGTCCCCAAACAGTAAAATATGCTCAGCAGAGGCCGCAGATAGTATTATATGCTCAACAGTGGCCCCCACACAGCATTATATGCTCCACAGTGGCCCCCATACAGCATTATATGCTCTACATTTCTCCCCCCACACACAGTATAATATGCTCCCCACAGTGGCCCCACACAGTATTATATGCTTCCCACAGTGGTACCTACCCAGTATTATATGCCCCCCATAGCGGGCCCCACCCAGTATTATATCCTCCCTACAGTGGCCCCCACACAGTATTATATGCTCCCCACAGTGGCCCCACCTAGTATTATATGCTCTACAGTGGCCCCCACACAGTATTATATGCTCTACAGTGGCCCCCACCCAGTATTATATGCTCTACAGTGGCCCCCACCCAGTATTATATGCTCTACAGTGGCCCCCACACAGTATTATAAGCTCCCAACAGTCCCCTCCGCTTCAGTGCTATTACTATACTCTGGGGTCTCCTCAGACCCCAGAGTATAATAATCGGAGGCCCAGGGGAAGTGATTAAAAATAACAAATACTCATACTCACCTTGCCTTACCTTTCCTTGGCATCCTCGCTCCATCCTGCTGTCTTCAGCGTCTTCAGGCCCTTTTCCGACGTCGCTGCCGAAGCCTGTGATTGGGCCTCAGCGGTCACATGGGTGCGCACTGACGTCATTACGCGGCCGCGCCCAATGTGATCGCTGGGGCCTAATCACAGGCCTCAGTCATGACGGAGGAGTGCCGGAGAGAACGCTGTGCCTAGGAGAGGTGAGAATATGTGTTTATTGCTTTCAGTCACCTCCCCTGGGTGCCCTGCCCTGCCATCTATTGGAAAGAGGCCCGCAATATGCCAGGGCCCCTTTCCAATAACAGTATGTATAGCGGTCGGGGAACCAGGCTTTCCCCGACCGCTATCATAATGGTCTGGGGCCCGGCCATCTCCAGCTGGCCGCGGGCTCCGTAACCTGCCGGGTCCGTTCGCAGGGGGTGCGACCACGATCATTACTTGTTTGTGGGGTTCGCGGTAGCAGCTACCACAGGGCTCCGGGGCCCCTAATGTCCCGGGCCCTGTGGCAGCCGCTACCGCTGCTACCCCGATAGTTACGCCTCTGCTTATACGACTGCCTACCAGCTGACTAGGCATAGAGGGAACAGTGATTAAATAAATGAAATACAAGTTTCTGAATCTTTTCCCATATTACTATAGCATTCTGCTCAGCTCCTCCTGCTCTTATATGCTGCCTGCAGGTTAGACATCATTTTGAACATGACTGATTCCCTAAACATTGAAAAAAACAATTTCCTTATTTGCTAATAATTAGTAATTTCTCTCAATAAAAAATGAAGGCTTCAATCTCCAGTTATTTTTTATTCTTTTAACTCATTTGCAATGCTATAAAATGACTAGGTTTCCTTTAAAGAGAATGAGTCACATGCTCATGTTCAATCTGCATTCAGCATGTTATAGAGCAACAGCAGCTAACCAGATTGATACATAGTTTTTGTTGGAAAAGACTCAGTATAACCTTCCATTTATCCATTGAAGTCTTTGCTCTTTGTTTGCTAAGAATTCAAAGAGGCAATTCTATCTGTGACGGACAGTTATCTCTGTATGCAAAGTCATAGAGGGGAGGCTGTCAGTTGCTGATAGGTCCGCCTTCTGAACTTCACAACATAGGATAAGCAAAGGTTTCAAAGGATACATGAAAAGTTATACTGAATCTTTTCTTACACACCTATACATCAATATGCCTAGTCCTCCTGCTCTATAACATTTTACCTGCAGACTGCACTGCATTTTTTATCATAAGCAGTATCAATGGGAATGCTCTCCTGTTGCTTGAGTGTCGCTAGTCTGCAGTTCTGCAGGATGTTGCACAAGAACTTTGTCATGCTATGCCCTTTATAACATACTATAGATACATTTGACATCACATGGCTCTGCAGGGGACTGCAAATGATCTCTTCATAACTGAACATAGAAAGAGAATGTGACTTTATTGCTGTAAAAACTGATATGTAAAATATAATATCACTCTAGACATAATAACCTCTGTTACAACCTGTTCTAAAATTATCCATTATATGGCATATAGGAGAACTGGCAGAAAAGTCTGAGCAGAATGAACCTTCTGAACCTTCAGGTGAGTATTTAGCAATTAGTATATTTACTTTTTACATATGTGTCCTCCATTTGGATTTGTTTCTATTTTCAATTAAATAATTTAAGAGGCTTTCCACCCAAAATGAAAAATGGTCATATTAGTACAGTAAGTCAGAAGGCAAAGTTTGTTTTACTTGCAGAGATAATATGACATGTAGAAATGACAGAGCTAATGAATAATGGGGTGCTCCGGTGCTGCATGTGTGTCTAAAGAACCGGTAGCAAAGAAGCAACAAAACAGAAAAAGTGAACTCATGCACCATAAACTGAACATAGGGCTTTGTTACACAAACATAACAAATATATCAGAGAGGAAACACAAAAGTGTAAAAATATTTATAAACTACAAAAGACATTTGACATTTACTAAACATTAACCTACTGACTATTACTGACTATAATAAGCTGTAAAGTAACTGGGTAAGGTTCGAAACAGATATAACCGAAGAGCAGCACCAAAAATGACATTGCTTGGCTTAGAAAAAGAGTACAGCATACACAAAAATAATTTCTATTTGCAATAAGTGAGAAAATGTCTATATAAATAACAAAAAAACAATATTAATCCAATAAACAATACATTCAATGATATAATAGAAGTAACTTGGCATCCAATGAATACTTTTATAATCAATGCTGAGGAATCCATAATAACATCACAGAGATACTGACAATGTGACTGTAGCTTTTGCAAAAGTAATATATGTTTAAGTACAAGAAACACAATGAACAGATTTTGTCCATTACTTTCACTTGTGGTATACGAATACTGTAAAAGGTCATGTACTGTATTATAGTTTGGGCAGCCTTCCTATATTTGGATAATAAAAGCTGAACAAAATATTATATTGACATAAATATAATATCATATTTAGCTACTAACTTTATATTAATCATACCAGCACTATGTATCATAGCTGAACATAGCTAGCCTGAACAGGGCACACTATTCTTATTGGATATATCTCCAGTTTACTGTTTTCTACACTTATTTCACTTTATTATTTTGCATTAAGTCACCTGAGCTAGTATCTGTTTTTTTTTCTCATTGTAAAGGAATTATTTCAAGTATGTTTGTTGAATTTCACGACGACAGAGCTCGCCGACGGCGTTCATTATCCGATAAAGTAAACGTGGCCAGCATTTCATCAGTGGCCATGCAAGAGGAAAACTCTGATGTAGTTGAGGTGCGTCTGAAAAATGGAACACGAAATGAACTGGAAACGCTATTGAATGGAGAGGTACTTAGTTTTGAAGAACAGAGCTGGATGGATATGAAAGGTAAAAGTCAGCTTCCTGGGAAAAGGTTATGAGCTCCGACCCAAGAGGAATAAAGAGATCTAATTTGCATAGCATATGGCAACATATGGACTCCATAGTTCTTTGTATGACTGTGGGGCAAATTTATTAAGATTGGCGTATCGTACACCAGTGTTCGTAAAGGACCTTACTGGCGCAGAGACTGAGAGATTTATGAAGAGGCTGCAACCTCTTCATAAATCATTTGGACATCCAGTCAAATTTTTAAGTTAATGATCTATCCTTAGGATAGACCATCGATATCAGATTGGTGAAGGTCCCATACATGGCGCCCTTTAACCTCAGCTGATTGCAGGGGCCAAATGGACGAACACTGTGGTCTTTTCACTGTATATAAAAAAGAGCTTCTCAGAGAGTAATACCATAATTATTATTATTGTTTATTTATATAGCATCATTAATTCCATGGTGCTTTACATTTGCGGATTTATGTCTAATTGTCTATATAATTTATGTCTAATTGTTTCAGAGGTTTTTATATTTTCTCCAATTTCATCAAATGTCACGGTGATGTTTCCTTCTGGAGCTGGGGTGGAAGTGAGAGCCATACATGAATTTCTGAGCATCTCTGTTCTTCTCCCTGAAATATTCCAAAACAAAACCCAAGGACTTCTAGGAGTCATGAATAATGATCGTGAAGATGACTTCACTCTACAAAATGGTACACAATTGCCAAGTTCTGCTACACCACAAGAAATTTTCAACTTTGGTGCAAATTGTGAGTAAGGACATAAGATAAATGGAACCATTCTTTGCCTTTATTTATGAAACAATGTATCAGACACATAAATGAACTACACTAAACTACATTCTATAATTTACATATAGAATTAATGTACAGTAAAGAGATCCTGTCATGTCAAATATGGTCTCTGATCTGTAGACAACATGGTATAGTAGACAACATATATACAGTATTTGGGGGAAGGATTTTCTGTTCTGCTTAATCTGGGCTTAAGAGTCCGGTGGGCGGTCCTACTCCTATATCACTGTACATACAGAGATAGCTGTCTGTCACTAAGTAGGACCACTGTCACGACTCCTAAGCATAGAAAGAGCAGTAATTTAAATAAATATGCTATAAGTTATGCTGAAGCTTTTCCTACAAAGCTATATATAAATTTGCTAAACCGTTCCTGCTCTATATCATACTATCTATGTTAAACGTGACATGTATCCTTTACAAGTTGAGTAACTCTGTATATACATTGCATTACTTTTTTTGTACTGGTCACTATCCTACAGACCTTAGAGCTGAAATCTCCTTTGCTGTACAGATCTTTCTCTGGTGATTTTAAAAACTATAGTCTTTAGAGTTAAGAAACACTAACCATCTCTCTGTTTTATAGCAGCTTGTCTAACAACATGTTTGCTGACTGTTTCCAGGGTTAACTAGAAGATCTGTGAAATATAACACATTCAGTAACTGTAGTAGTACAATACAGTAATACCATCTTTTCACATAGTGAGATAACTAAATAAATTGTACATTAAATAAATGTCACTTAAAGAGTTCTAAAATTATCATTACAAAAAGAAAAGGTTTAATAGCAGGAATATTTAGTAAAGCTCAAAAAATGTTGAATATTAGAAGCTCCTTGTCTGCATATTGTAGATAGGCCACAATATGGAATGTCTTTAAATGACATCCCCATCGTATGCTAACTTATAAGAAACCCACTTCTAATAGTCTCTATGTCATTCTGCTCACAGTAGAAAGTGGCAGAATAATTCTAAAAGACTTCAGTTCTGCTCATCTTTACTGTTTGTTTACATATGATAGTATAGGAAGAAAAATCCAAGAGAGGTCTATAAACTTTGCTGGAGAGAGATACTCATCAAACACTTAGATTACAAGGGCCTACATATCATGCAGGCAGACCATTTGGCTGCTTTGTGTCCCCTAAACATAGGGCTTCTTCTCTGTTTGGTCCCATCCTCTCTGTGGCATCCCAGAGCTGGCTATGGCTGGGCTGAGGGTGATCTCTGTGCATTGTATTATTTCCTGTTGCTTCATAGCCTGTGTGACATAGCAGGGGGTCCTGAGTCTCACACAACACAGCGCCACCTAGTGAGCCTCACACATGCATTACACCTCCCATAGGATTGAATAGTAACCAAATGTCCAATGGGAGGACATCGCCTGGGAAAAGGGGAGGAGTCAGCTGATCACTGGGTCCCCATGGTAACACCCCTGCAGGAAGGTCCTGCGTGTGAGGAGTTAGAAGTGTGGAGTGTTAGGAGGAGGAGGTGAGGAGAGAAGTGTGATGTCCTGTGAAGAAAGCAGTGAGTTTAGTGCAGGAATCTCAAGTCCTAGACAGGCCCAGGAAGGTTGGAGAGCTGACATACTCCAGCTATTCAGAAGATCCTGTCCCCTGTCTGCCTAGCCATCGCCCTGAAGGAAGTCAAGCATCATTATCTTGTCAGCATGAGACTGTGGAGAGAACATTCTGGAACACGTGCTCCATAGCCAGTATCACAGGATCCAGGGGCCAAGGCCAGACCTGTGGAATATCCTGCCACCCTGACTATTGCACCCCGAAACTCTGAGCTATCAGGACCACATAACGTGTGTGGGGAATATTATGTACTAGTATCATGGTGGGCATCCTCCTATGTGCCAAATAGGAGCCCAGACGCACCTTAGGGCTGTAACACTGAAGTATAAGGGGCTAGGAACACCTTTCATCAAGTCTACCCTGCACCCCAGGACTTTGCTGTGTCACCAGGCGTACCCCGTTGTTTTGTATTGAAGAAACTGTTTAAGCATTTGTGCCTCCACACCCATGGAAGTAAAAGTTCAACTTTACAACCGTTTCTGTGTCTGACTCTGCACCGACAACATCAGGGCGCCCCAAACACCACCAGTCGGCACAGTATAGGGGAAGCGCCCCGGGGGAACAATCACCACCAACATTTGTGCAGCCCCCTCATCACCGGTACCAGTGGTGGTAACGTGGGACAGCACCAGCGCTGCGCCCTCGTGCCCAGAGACCGTGACAAGTCTGCGCTGTTTGCACCCCGCAATCCCAACTGCAGCGTTACCTTCCATCTGGTCACCGCAAGAAAAACTGGCGTCACGAACAGGATACGGGTGTGTGCCATTTTGAGAAAGTCGCCACGAAAAGTGCGCCAAATTGTCTCCAGAGCATCGGTCTTTATTGTGGACTTTGCTAAGATCAAGTTTATTCCCTGAGAGTGCTTGCCACAAAGAGGGGGAGCCCTATACCCCTGAAGTAAGCCCTAAAGACTGTCCTCTCAGTGTGTTACAGCCCTGGAAGAGTTAAAACGCCCAGGACTTGTTTGCTGCGCCACATCGCTGTGTAAGAACGCCCACAAAGGGTTAACTGTACCTTGCAAAAGTGTGGGAGATTTTTAGCACTGCCCATGAGGCCAGGAGACCCATCTGCCGCCATCTTAGGAGAGCCCAGAATGCTGAGCGCAATGCTCCAGCGCACCCATACAAGAAAGTGAAAGGCGAACGTGCCAGCGCCATTTCTGACTCTCCGGTGCCACATCACCGTCCCTGCTGTGCACCGCTGATCTCTGGTCCACGCTGCAGTTGCTGTCAGTGAGTACTGTACCTCCCTGTCCTTGTCTTCAGTCCTCCCACGGCCCCAGCGAGTGTTTTCCGTGTACAGTGTCTGTGGGGAGTGCCACCATTAAAGAGGGGGAGCACACCGTCAGCCTGCATCACAGTGACTCTGTTAATAGCTACAGCATTCTTAAAGGGACAGCATTCCAAGTTCTAGTCTCCATTCCCTGCCAGCAAGCAGTTGAGTTTCTTAAAGAGACGGCGACCTAATTTCAGTCATA
>CAMRHE010000614.1:2500-50000 GCA_947044405.1 Leptodactylus fallax | reverse complement strand
TACTTTCAATCAGTTTTATTGAGACATTTTAACAGGTCAAACAACAACATTCAAAAAAAGTATTATCATGTAAGCGCTAGAAGTAGCTAGAAGTCAAATAAACATATAGTTATCTAAGAGTTCGAGAGTCTCTAGAGTTAAAGAAACAAGTGCGTACAAGTATAAAGCAACAAAAGGTGACAATAATTATTAAGTTTTGATCTTCCAAGTGCGGCACAGCCGGGTTACGGCAGATGTGTATGAGCCTTCAGTGTCCATGGAAACCAGTTCTTTTGGAAGTGGTTATCCCCAAGAACTCCATGAGAGAGAATCTTCTCATATTGGTAGGTCTGCTCCACCATGTTCACTAGCTCTCCTCTAGTCGGAATAGTGGCTGACTTCCAGTTGCGTAGCAGAGCCAATGACGCTGATAACAAGGCGTGGCCAATCAACACTCTATGTGTTGCTGGGAAAGAGTCGATTTGCAGAAATAGTAGTGCTAAAGCTGGTGAGGGAGGTATGAAGAATCCCACTAGTGAAGAAATCCATCGGAAGACGTCTTGCCAGTACAGCACCACTCGGGGGCACGTCCACAGTAAATGCAGTAGTGTTCCTTTCTCGCCACATCCCCTCCAGCAGGAGTTTGAGGTCTGCGGATAAATTCGGTGAAGTCGCTCTGGAGTATAGTACCAGTGGAGGAGAATTTTGACAGTTGTTTCATAGTGGGTCGTGCACCGGAAGGTCTTTTTCGTGAAGGTCATGGCTTTCTGCCATTGTATAACCGAGTATTTCTGCTGAAGATGCATTTCCCAACTAAGTAGTGGGGTAGATTTGACCAGATGATCTTTAGATCCTATAGTATTGTAGATGGAGCTGAGAATTTTTGTAGCCGGATTTGGAATTTTGAGGAGGTCCAACAGAGATTTATTGTATATTACTTGTTTATTGCAGTTGGAGGTGAGAAAGTGCTTGATTCTCAGATATGTAAAGAGGCAAGTGGAGGGTAGGGAGAAGGTGGATTGTAGCGATGGGAATGGTATCAATGAGTCCTCACTCCACATCATTGAAATAGAGGTGATACCTGATGATTTCCAGATGGATAAGTTGAGATCCAGGATTGTTAGTTCTAAGAATTCAATTGGGGCCTGCTTGATGTGTAGTATCTGCGTCTTGCCTGTAGAGTGATGGATATGTCGCCAGCTGTCTATGAGATGTTGTAGAATTGGAGACGTGAGAGAGGGTACCACATCCGTCCAGAGGGAGTATAAGAGCCAAGATTTGAGACTGTGATGTGGTATCATACGAGACTCAATGGTGATCCAGGATTTATGGGCGTTGTTATGCCACCAGTCCTTTAGAGTAGAAAGATGTGAGGCCATGTAGTAATCATATATGTTTGGTATTCCCAAGCCTCCCACTCCCCGTTTTCTGTGCAGGATAGAAGATGGGAGTCTCGGCTTTTGGAGTTCCAGATAAGTTTGTTGAGCATAGCGTTAATTTTCTGGAGGAACGTAAGGGGGGGTGCTACAGGTATAGTTCTAAATAAGTATAACAGTTTTGGGAGCAGCATCATTTGAAAGGCAGATACCCTACCTAGCCATGACAGGGTGAGTCCTGAATAGGATCGACACTCTCTCTCCAGATCCGTCAGCCGAGGCATATAGTTTGCTTTGGCCACCTGTGCGATGTAGGGAGTGATCCTTATTCCCAAGTAGTCCAGATCTGTCGATTTCCAGTCGTAGGGAAACCTCTCTTTGAGATGTTCCAAAAGAGGCATGGGAACGTTCAGGGGGAGAATTTGTGTTTTGGCTTCGTTGAGTTTATAAAAAGAGAGAGCCCCATAATCTCTGAGAGTTTCGACAGCAGCTGGTAGAGATGTTTCTGGGTAGGTTAAGGACAATATGATATCATCAGCGTAGAGGGAGATGAGATGAGAGGAACCCTCTATGTGCACTCCCTGGACTCTGTCGTTTTGTCTCAGGGCTTGTGCTAATGGTTCAATGGTGAGAATAAAGATCAATGGAGAGAGAGGGCACCCCTGCCTCGTTCCATTCTTGATATCAAAGCTGTCCGACAGTGTGCTGTTAGTAAACACTCTGGCCGATGGGGATGAGTATAGGTTTGAGATAGCAGTGAGGATAGGGCCAGAGAATCGCAGTTTCTGTAGGACGGAGAAAGCGAATGCCCAGTTGATCCGGTCAAACGCCTTCTCAGCATCTAAGGCGACCATTAGGGATGGGGTCTTGTTGCGTTCCAGGTGATCTACCAAATGTAGGACACGTCTGGTGTTGTCTGAGGCTTGGCGGCCTTTAACGAAGCCCACTTGGTCTGTGCCAATTAAGTCTGGAAGAATGGGAGCTAGCCGTGCTGCTAGGATCTTCGCATAAAGCTTGAGGTCCGAATTTAGCAGCGAGATTGGCCTGAAATTTTGTGGGACATCTGCTGATTTACCGGGTTTAGGAAGGGTGACAATTAATGCCGTCAACGATTCGCGCGGAAGCGGTGCACCCGACATGGCATGGTTGAAGAAATTCAGGAGAGATGGAGCAAGAATTTGCTGGAAATAGATTAAATATTCGTTGGAGAAACCATCTGGACCTGGTGACTTACCCTTAGGTAAGGACTTTATGGTTTGTAGGACTTCTGGAAGAGTAATAGGGGTGTTTAGGGCCAAGAGATGTTCATCTGTCAGGCCTGATAACTTTAAGTTGTTTAAGAAGCCGGATACCAAGGTGGAATGGTCAGGTGGAAGAGGGGTGTGTTCCTGTAGATTATACAACTGTGCGTAGTAGTCCTTAAAAGAGTTGGCGATGTCTCTTGGGTCTGTTAAATGTACTTTAGTGACAGGGTGCTTGATGTATGGAATCCGCGATTTAACTACCCTTGCCCGAAGTTGTCTAGCCAGTAGTCTGCCGGCTTTGTTGCTTTGGGAGTAAAATCGCGCTTTAGATCGTTTTAACGCCTTTTCGTAATCTTGTAAAAGAAGGAGACGCAGTTGCTGTCTAGCCTGGGTGAGCTGTTCAGAAGTATTCGGGTTCGGATTGGTTTTGTTCGCGGCTTCTAAAGTGCGAAGTGTTGACATTGCTACCGTAATCGCTTTCTGGCGTTCTTTCTTGTTTCTATGTGCGATTTTTATAAGTGTGCCACGAATGTACGCTTTGTGAGCGTTCCAGAGAGTGTAGGGATCCTCTGTAGATATGGAGTTGGTCTGGAAAAAATCCTGGAGGTCTTTTTCTATTATCGGGCGATAAGTAAGGTGACTCATTAGGTATGTATTGTTTCTCCAGAGTCTAGCAGCAGAAGGTGGAATCTTTTCTTCTATGGTGAGAGTGATGGCTGCGTGGTCTGACCATGTGATAGATTCAATCGTGGATGTTTTGGAGCTCATCAGGGTATGAAGGTCTACCATGAACATATCAATGCGAGAGTAAGAACCGTGTACTGCTGAGAAATAGGTATAGTCCCTTTCGCCCGCATGATGTGCGCGCCAGATATCATAAAGATTTTCAGTGTTCGGAAATTGGAGCAGGCAGGAAGTGTTGTCTCTGTTGGCGTTGGTAGAATCCAGAGAGGGATCCACTATGTTATTGAAGTCTCCACAAATTATTAACGCACCCTGTTGGATTTCTTGAATGTGTCTTCGGACTTTGTGTAAAAATGCCAGGGTCTTTCGCTGTGGAGCGTATATGTTGACTATTGTATAGGGGATGTTATTGAGGAGGCAAACAATTATGAGGAATCTGCCTTGGGGGTCCGCTTTTTGTGCCGTTAAGGAAAATGCCACTGAGTCTCTAAAAGCGACAAGGACTCCCCGTTTTTAGATCGGTGGTGTGCGTGGCAGATTATAGGGAAGGATGGGTGTTTTACCCTGAAGGCGTCTTTCTGTAGAAGGTGGGTTTCTTGTGCGCAGAAAACATCCGCGGAGAGTGAGAGAGCCTCCTTCCAAATATACGTTCGCTTCTGTGGACTGTTTAGGCCACGGACGTTGAGAGAGGCCAACTTGATCACCATAGTGTCACTTAAGAGTATGGACGTCGTGGGGATGTTGAATCTGCAGAAGACGAGTAGGCAGTTTTGCAAGTAAGAAGATCAATAGACAAAACAGATGAACAAACAGTTCAAAGACGAATACAGCTTTACTGTATATGTGGGGGTATTGGTTATAGGCTTGCCGGTTAAGCCACTAGAGCAAAGGGGGTTGTGCACCTGAGTGGATAGGGATAGCCATCCTAGAATATCATTTGCGGTTTGTGGGAGATCTACGCCCTGTAGCTGAGGGAGGAGAGGGACCTGCCGCCTCTTGAGGAAGAGAGATTGGCATTCTCCAAGTCGATAATAACGCTTTGCCTTGATTCAAGTTATGGATGGTGAAGGTGGTCCCGTCTTTAGCGACAATCAATTTCACAGGAAACCCCCATCTATATTGGATCTTGTTTTTGCGAAGCGTTGTTGTGACCGGGAGTAAGTCTCTGCGGAGGCGAAGGGTCATAGCTGAGAGGTCCGTGTATAACTGCACCTCTTTGAATTTGGGAGGCCAAGATTTCTGCTTACGAGCAGCTTCTAGTAATCTTTCTTTTATATGGAAGAAGTGGAATCTCGCCAAGACGTCTCTCGGGATCTCGTCTCCCAGATGTCTGGGGCGAGGAAGCCTATGTGCTCTGTCAATGATGATATCCGTATTAGTAGAGTCAGGTAGTAGAAATCGGACATAATCCTGTAGGTATGGAAGCAGATCAGCTGTTTGGACTTGTTCTGAAATACCTCTGAATTTGATGTTGTTCCTGCGAGACCGGTCCTCCATGTCAGCCACTTTGGCTTTGAGATTCTCAACCTCGTCTTCAAGGTCATTGTGTGCATCGATGATTTTGTTGTGCGATGCAGCGAAATCGCCCATTTTGGTTTCAATATGTGTTACTCGTCCATCTAGTGCATTGACTGAGGACTGAAGAGGCTGAAGCAATTGTGAAAAATCCGCCTGAAGGGAACTGCGGAGGGCCAGAAGCATATCTCTCAGAGTATGTTCAGAGGCGGGACCACTAGTGGTCGGGAAGCCGTCTAGGCCAGTCATTTGAGTGGATGGAAAGGTCTCGGAGGAGGGTTGGTCTTCGGAGTAGGTTAGGTCTCCAGGGAGTTCCAGACGAGGTTTTTGTTTGAGCGGACTGGTACTCGGAGATGGTGAGTGTCGTAAGGGGGAGGTCTGCTCCTTGCTGGATTGAGTGGATGTATAATGGATTTGTGGTGCTGCTGATCGGATATCGTCAGGGGTTGGAGGTAGAAGAGGATCCATTAGAGCTTTGGTGTGGTTAAGGCCTTCCCCCTCTACAAATGTCGCTGTGATTATGGCAGTCGTAGGCGTTGAGAGTGTGCGCTCTGTATGGTCGACAAGTGTAGGTCCCGGTTCTCCCTCCACGCCACGGTCCCACTCAAAGTAGTTAGTCAGGTTATTATCAGGTTTCTTGACGGATTTCCTACCCTTCACCATGTTGCCAGATATTCGTCTCCCGCAATTCAGCGTTTAAAGGGCAGATATTTTCAGACAGGCTGTTTGTCGCTAAGAGTCGCTTAGGGTGCACTGGATCCCCAGAACTAAGTCGCCATCACCCAAGGGGAGAGGTACCTACGAGAATTCTGTGGGGAAAAATTGAGCTGCAGCTCAGTGGAGTTTCAGCTAGAGCTGTATGTGTGGAGGCCAATTAGGGGTTGCTGAGCTGAGGTGGAGATGCAGGCCTGCACAAGACTAGTAGGGCAGGAGTACAGGTGAGGGTCCGCTCAGGGCCTGATTATTCGTAGGTTGGAGGGATAGACTACGTCTGTACAGGGCCCGGCTCTGGCTGCCCTGGGGCCAAAGCGATAGGTCAGGTAAGGCCTATATTTTGTATGAGTGGAGATACCCAGGATAGGGTCACAGTGCAGGCACTGCTTTGCCGCTAATTGGGCCTCGTTTTGAGTCTCCCTGATGTATGTAAGGGATCCCAGCACTCCCCCTGCCCGCGCTGCCTGCAGTGTACCTTGTGTCCGAGGTCTGCGTCCAGGATCTGGGATGTGCAGCGTTGCTCAGGGATATAGGCCCCCTCTTCTGGTTGGGAGCGCTGTGCTGTCCCCCGCTGTAGGCCTTAGTGCAGTAACCGCTGCCCTCAACAGCCGCCGCTTTGTCGCCCCGCGCGGCAACCAGCACCGCGCAGGGCTGCCGCCTCTGTCACTCCCTGGTCCCGCAGAAAGCAACGTCAGCGGAGGCAGAGGAGGATGCGGAGGTCCGCGGTGCAGGAGATGCTCGTCCTGACGGCCGGGGTGCGGAGAAAATGGCGGGTCTGGAGGAAGGCGCAGGTAGGCCCCGACTCTGAGCCACTGCAGAAAGGCCAGAAAAGCAGCTTTAACACCCAAGATCAGCTTACTAGGGCTTAGGGGGAAAGCCCTTGGGTGAGTAAAGGATCCAGAATGTGCAGGATTAGGGTGATATGTGGTGGATCGCAAATGTGACTAATAGGAGCTGGAAAATGTACGTCCTGTTGCTTCTCCGGCTAGCCCCCCCCCCCCCCAAAAAAAATTTTTTTTTTTTTTTTAATTTTATTTTTTTTTAAATTTTTGCACAATTACAATTTCAGCAATTTGAACAATTTTATAAAGAGGGGATGAATAAATACAAAAAAGGGGGCAAAAAAAAGGAAAGGTATGTAGAAAAGGAGAAACGTTATGATTGCTGAAGTACAAATCAGAAATGAACAAGGGGAATACATAAGAAACTTTTTTTTTTTTTTTTTTTTTTTTTTTTTTTTTTTTTTTAATTTTTTATTTTTATATAAAGGGAGTGGTGATGTAAGTGTGTGGGGGAGGGGGGGGGGGGTTGGGGGGGGGGGGTTTGTTTTTGGGGTAAAGGAAGGGGGAAAAGCTGACCATGAAGAAAGGGAATTGGGGGGGGGGGAAGAAAATGAGTAACTAATTATCCCCTCAAAAAAGGAGAGGCTCAAGAGAAATATACCTCCAGGAGCTACAATTCATGGAGTACCCAAAATGTTTCCCAAGGGCCCCAGATAGCCTGACATCTCTCCTTCTCAGTTGTCAGATATTCCAGTGTCCTAGAATCTCTGGTGTACAACTTCTCCAATATTAGGGGGTGGAGGGTTTGTCTTCAATGTTTTGCTATAAGACATTTAGCTGAACTAAGAATATACAATAGCAGTTGCAGGATGTGTTTCTGTAAACAAAACTAGGGATGAGACCCTCATAAATGGTAGTCCAAAATGGTCAAAGATAAAAAATATTTCTGCCTTTTGGCAAATTTACAGCCTAAGTTTTCCCATTCATGAAAACAAATAGAAGCCGACAGTGTGCACTGCTTTCCCGTAATGTGCCCCGGGGCTGGAGATATCGGTGCCATTTCGGGTGGGTGTTCCTAACAGTCTAGCTGGTATGCAATAGCACAAATGAGAAAAAGGGTTCTTAATTTCTCATGGATCAAAAATTCATAATACAAGCATTCATATAATTGTGGATCTTTGCTTGTAACAATCTAGCTGGGCTGTGGGGGGGGGGCGTTCCTCACAGCTCAGTGTCATTGCTGGGCATTAAGGAACGCCCCCTCTGGCAGTTCAGGGCTATGGACGAGTGCAGCCAGGGGGGCGTTCCTCACAGCCCAGCTAGATTGTTAGGAACGCCCTTCTCACGATGGGCAGAAAACTAATGGCACCGATATCTCCAGCCCTGGGGCACATAATGGGAAAGCTGACAGTGCGCTGAATTTTAACGATATATAAAATCGCATGTGCCTCAGGACATGTAAGGTCCTCTTTAATAGGACCTAATTATGTTAAAATGACTAGCAGTGTTACCCAGATTCCAAGATGAAAACAGAGGCTCCTAGAGCTATATCAGTTTTAAGCTCCACTACAACTACTGCTCAATGAACAAAATTCTAATGTCAGTATATCATGACACATGAACAGTGGCAACTGAGAACGCCATCAGCTTAAGTGATATCTTGTCCTCCCTTAGTATTTACATCCCATGGACCAATAACCCATATCATAGGGCCCACTGTTATTTGGTTAATAACTCCAAAATTGTGGGATATAGTATGTATGTCCTATTAGTGCAGAGGAGAATAAGTGTAGGATACAGTGCCTTGCGAAAGTATTCGGCTACTTTGAACTTTTCAACCTTTTGCCACATTTCAGGCTTCAAACATATAAAATTTTAATTTTTTTGCGAAGAATCAACAAGTGGGACACAATCGTGAAGTGGAACGAAATTTATTGGATATTTTAAACTTTTGTAAAAAAATAAAAAACTGAAAAGTGGGGCGTGCTAAATTATTCGGCCCCCTTAAGTTAATACTTTGTAGCGCCACCTTTTGCTGCCATTACAGCTTCAAGTCGCTTGGGGTATGTCTCTATCAGTTTTGCACATCGAGAGACTGAAATTCTTGCCCATTCTTCCTTGGAAAACAGCTCGAGCTCAGTGAGGTTGGATGGAGAGCGTTTGTGAACAGCAGTTTTCAGCTCTTTCCACAGATTCTCGATTGGATTTAGGTCTGGACTTAGACTTGGCCATTCTAACACCTGGATACGTTTATTTGTGAACCATTCCATTGTAGATTTTGCTTTATGTTTGGGATCATTGTCTTGTTGGAAGATAAATTTCTGTCCCAATCTCAGGTCTTTTGCAGACTCCAACAGGTTTTCTTCCAGAATGGTCCTGTATTTGGCTCCATCCATCTTCCCATCAATTTTCACCATCTTCCCTGTCCCTGCTGAAGAAAAGCAGGCCCAAACAATGATGCTGCCACCACAATGTTTGACAGTGGGGATGGTGTGTTCAGGGTGATGAGCTGTGTTGCTTTTACGCCAAACATATCGTTTTGCATTGTGGCCAAAAAGTTCGATTTTGGTTTCATCTGACCAGATCACCTTCTTCCACATGTTTGGTGTGTCTCCCAGGTGGCTTGTGGCAAACTTTAAACGAGACTTTTTATGGATATCTTTGAGAAATGGCTTTCTTCTTTCCACTCTTCCATAAAGGCCAGATTTGTGCAGTGTACGACTGACTGTTGTCCTATGGACAGACTCTCCCACCTCAGCTGTAGATCTCTGTAGTTCATCCAGAGTAATCATGGGCCTCTTGGCTGCATCTCTGACCAGTCTTCTCCTTGTTTGAGATGAAAGTTTAGAGGAACGGCCGGGTCTTGGTAGATTTGCAGTGGTCTGATACGCCTTCCATTTCAATATGATCGCTTGCACAGTGCTCCTTGGGATGTTTAAAGTTTGGGAAATCTTTTTGTATCCAAATCCGGCTTTAAACTTCTCCACAACAGTATCACGGACCTGCCTGGTGTGTTCCTTGGTCTTCATGATGCTCTCTGTGCTTTAAACAGAACCCTGAGACTATCACAGAGCAGGTGCATTTATACGGAGACTTGATTACACACAGGTGGATTATATTTATCATCATCAGTCATTTAGGACAACATTGGATCATTCAGAGATCCTCACTGAACTTCTGGAGTGAGTTTGCTGCACTGAAAGTAAAGGGGCCGAATAATATTGCACGCCCCACTTTTCAGTTTTTTATTTTTTTTACAAAAGTTTAAAATAACCAATAAATTTCGTTCCACTTCACAATTGTGTCCCACTTGTTGCTTCTTCACCAAAAAATTAAAATTTTATATCCTTATGTTTGAAGCCTGAAATGTTTGTTTGTTTGTTTGAGTTGGAAGGGACCTCAAGGGCCATCGAGTCCAACACCCTGCAAAAGCAGGAATTCCTAAAACATCCCAGCTATATACCTATCCAGTTTCCGCTTGAAGATTTCAATTGATGGAGAACTCACCACCTCCCGTGGCAGCCTATTCCACTCTCTCACTACCCTTACTGTTAGAAAGTTTTTCCTAATGTCTAATCTGAATCTCCTTCCCCTTAGTTTCATCCCATTACTTCTCGTGCTTCCTTCTGCTAATGAGAAAAGGGTAGATCCCTCTGCACTGTGACAACCTTTCAGATATTTAAATACCGCTATTAAGTCTCCCCTTAGCCTTCTCTTCTGCAAACTAAGCAGTCCCAATTCTTTTAGCCTCTCCTCGTAGGACATGGTTTGTAGACCTTCCACCATTTTGGTTACTCTTCCCTGGACCTTCTCCAATAAATCGATGTCTTTCTTAAACTGGGGAGCCCAGAACTGTACACAGTATTCCAGGTGGGGTCTGACCAGGGCAGAGTACAGCGGAATAATTACCTCTCTTGATCTAGCTTCAATGCTCGTCTTCATACATCCTAGAATTTTATTAGCCTTTTTAGCCACCGCACCGCACTGTTGACTCATGTTGAATTTGCGATCTATTATTATGCCCAGATCCTTTTCCCCTGTACTCTCACTTAGTACTATTCCTCCCATACTATATATGCTTCTTGCATTTCTGTTACCCAGATGTAGAACTTTGCATTTGTCCCTGTTGAATACCATTTTGTTCACCTCAGCCCATTGTTCCAGTGTGTCCAAGTCCTTTTGGATGCATTCTCTCTCCTCTCTAGTGTTGGCAAAAGGTTGAAAAGTTCAAGGGGGCCGAATACTTTCGCAAGGCACTGTAACTAGTCTGCAGTACAGGAACCTACATACAGTACATATATGGCTGTAAGTGTTGGCACTCCTGAAATTTTTCCAGAAAATGAAGTATTTCTCCCAGAAAATTATTGCAATTACACATGTCACTTAATATTTGGTTGCACACTCTTTGGAAGAAAAAAAAAAAAAACTGAAATCAATTGCTTCCTATAACCATCCACAAGCTTCTATCACCGCTCAACTGAAACTTTGGACTACTCTTCTTTTGCAAACTGCTCCAGGTCTCTCATATTTGAAGGGGTGCCTTCTCCCAACAGCAATTGTAAAATCTTTCCACAGGTGTTCAATGGGATTTAGATCTGGACTCATTGCTGCCACTTTAGAACTCTCCAGCGCTTTGTTTCCATCCATTTCTGGGTGCTTTCATGATGCCTTGCACACAGCCAAGGCACCTAGTGCCAGTGGCAGCAAAGCAAAACCTCTTTGGACCTCCACCATATTTGACAGTTGGTATAGTGTTCTTTTCTTTGTAGGCCTTATTACATTTTTGGTAAAAAGTAAAATGATGTGCTTTACCAAAAAACTGTTTCCTAGAAGGATTTTGTCTTGCACACGTACATTTTGGCAAACTGCAGTCTATTGCTCTATTATTTATTTATAGAGCACCCTTAATTCCATGGTGCTGTACATTTGAGGGTTTACATACAGTACACAAAATATACAAAACAAATACAGTCATATGAAAAAGTTTGGGCACCCCTATTAATCTTAATCATTTTTAGTTCTAAATATTTGGGTGTTTGCAACAGCCATTTCAATTTGATATATCTAATAACTGATGGACACAGTAATATTTCAGGATTGAAATGAGGTTTATTGTACTAACAGAAAATGTGCAATATGCATTAAACCAAAATTTGACCGGTGCAAAAATTTGGGTACCCTTATTTTATTGATTTGAATACTCCTAACTACTTTTTACTGACTTACTGAAGCACAAAATTGGTTTTGTAACCTCACTGAGCTTTGAGCTTCATAGCCAGGTGGATCCAATCATGAGAAAAGGTATTTAAGGTGGCCAATTGCAAGTTGTTCTCCTATTTGAATCTCCTCTGAAGAGTGGCATCATGGGCTCCTCAAAACAACTCTCAAATGATCTGAAAACAAAGATTGTTCAACATAGTTGTTCAGGGGAAGGATACAAAAAGTTGTCTCAGAGATTTAACCTGTTAGTTTCCACTGTGAGGAACATAGTAAGGAAATGTGAAGGCACCGATTGCCACTGTTAGCAGCGGGTCTTGGCTGTATTATACAGCCGGCATCCGCCCTGTATGGAGAGAGCTCAGCTCCTGAGCCCTCTCCATACATCCCTCATGTCACCAATGACGTACAGGTACGTCATTGGTCATTATCGGGTTAAAGACTTCAGTGAGGTTGGGGATGAGAAGCAACTGGATCAAGGTAAGCGCTCAGGAAGGGGAGGTGGGATTTTGAAATTAGGGTGGAGAGCTTTTCATTTTTGACTGTGGAGAAACATGTTAAAGATGAAGAGCACCGAACAGTTGAGTAGAGTGGTTGTTGGGGATGTAAAGTGAGAGTGTCTCTGGTGTCAATTTTGTTTTTGAAATAAGAGATAAGTGATGTCAGAGGGGGCTCTGTAGGACGGAGAAGGGAGTTGCAGGTAGTGAATAGCTGTTTGGAGTTGTGGGATAGGGAAGATATGAGTGTGGTGAAGTAGACCTGCTTTGCGTGGAGGTGAGTACGTTCTTGAAGTTGAAGCCTCTTTATACCTGATGAAGTCCTCCTGGGAGTGGATTTTTCTTCAAGATGTTCTGCAACCAGTGAAGCACATCTGTTTTCTTTTTAGTCAGGTTTGTGTGCCAGGGTCGCCTGTTGATCGGTCGGGCTCTGGTGTTTGTGAAGCTGGCCACAGCGACAAGGGCTGAAGTACTGGTGTTATTATAGAAGGCAGCAGCGGCATCTGCATCCTGGAGCGAGGATATGTCAGTGAGTAGTAGGAGAGAATCAGAGTGTGCAGATGTCAAGGAGGTTCCTGTGGGGGGGTGTTGATTTTGAAATTGGGTGGGTCTCTTACAGAGGAGAGGGAAGAGAAGTTGTAGTAAGAGAGCATGGGTTGGACAGAGAGCAGAGGCGGGTGAATAATGAGGTCCAGTGTGTGCCCTTTGTATGAGTGGCAGAGGAGGACCATTGAGAGAGACCTGTGCCTGTATGAAAGCTTGAATTTTCTTGGAACTTGATTGGGGTTGCTTATCCACCATCTGGACTAATCCAGTGTTACAACCTTTCATCAATTTTTCTCTTCCGTCTGCGTCCAGGGCGATTAACTAAAGTGCCAATGGTTGTAAACTTCTTGATTATGTTGTGCACCTTGGAGAAAGGAACATCAAGATTTCTGGAGATGGACTTGCAACCTTGAGGTGGTTGTTTTTTCCACAATTTTGGCTCGGTTTGGCACAGTTCTCTTCACCTCTATGTTCTCCATGCTCAGTGTGGCGCACACACACACACACGATGCAAAGATTGACTCAACTTATCCCCTTTTATTTGGTTTCAGGTGTGATTTTTATATTGCCCACACCTGTTACTTGCCACTGGTCAGTTTGAATGAGTATCACATGCTTGAAACAGTTATTTCTCACAATTTTGAAAAGGTGATAACTATTTTGTCCAACCCATATTTGGAGTTTTGTGTGAAATTATGTTCAATTTATCTTTTTCTTTGCTCTATTTTTTATGTTGTTCCAATACACACAAAGGAAATAAACGTGTATAACAAAACGTGTAATTGCAATAATTTTCCGGGAGAAATACTTCATTTTCTGGACATATTTCAGGGATGCCAACACTTACAGCCATGACTGTATATAGAGTAAAGATTTGGTATAACATTGCTAAATTTAAAGACTGAACAAAAAAAACATGTTTAGCCTGTGTCCTCTGAGGTAAATGGGTATAAGCATTGTCTTTAAAGAAGTCACAAGCCAAAGTTATATAGGAATGCTTCACTTGTAAGTATGCACATACACACTAAAGATGGACTGATTGGTGGGATATAAGCTGACACCCTTTATGGGAGGAGCTACTATCTGTCTGTTCTAGCATGGTCTATTAATCTATTATCTCTTAATTTCTGCTACGAGTTTACTCTTGAGCCTGTTGACAGGTTAGTTTTTGGTACATACCCACCGTGAAGTTACAAGCCAACATTCTATATGAATTTTTCACTTTAAGATAATGCTTATACCCCATTTACCCCTGTGAACACTTGTCTATAACAGGTAAAATATGTTTGGGGGGGTGAGGGGGGTTGATATTTTTAATTTAGCAGTCTTATACCAGACCTTTTACTCTATATATGTAGGTTTCTGTACTGCAGACTAGTTATCTACATTTTATTTTCCTCTGCACTGATGGGACATACATACTATATCCCACAATTTTGGAGTTAGTAACCACATAACAGTGAGCCCTATGATATGGGTTATTGGTCCATGAGATGTAAAAAGTAAGGGAGGACAAGATATCCCTTCAGCTCATGGCACTCTCAGTTGCCACTGTTAGTTCATGGGTCATGATATACTGACATTAGAATTTTGTTCATTGAGCAGTAGTTGCAGTGGAGCTTAAAATTGATATAGCTCTAGGAGCATCTGTTTTCATCTCGGAATCTGGGTGGCATTGCTAGTCATTTTAACATAATTAGGTCCTATTAAACTATAATAGTATTAAACTATAATAGTGATTAGGTCCTATTAGTCATTTGTTTTGTGTGTTTTTTTTTTAAATAAACGTCAATTTTTATACTTCGTTTTCACGAATGCGAAAACTTAGGCTGTAAATTTACCAAAAGGCATAAATGCTGGGATGTGATACCGGTGTAGCAACATCTTATAAAAGTTCTCTTTATATATAAACACAATGAGAGATTTTTGCCGTGCTCCTCCATATGTCGCCACCCACGACATTTCCGACAGTCTCCCACATAGTCTTCCCATTTTTGCATATAAGGATGTGTAGAGATCCCATCAGGGGCTTGGTCTGCCAGCTGTGGAACACTCAGATTCACAGATTATCTCAAAATCCATCGATGATTAACTTTGAATATTTGGGAACTCGCTAGTAGGAGGGAGATTAAATTTAGATGGGGAGTCTGTCTGCAAAGCTGAAGAGGCCTGCTCTAAGCCAGGAGCCTGAGACCGCTGCTGTAAGTCCAGGCACATATTGTGAGTGAAAAAGGAAGGCTGTCATTGAGTATTGTGGAAAAGACAAATTAAAAGTGGGTAGCACAAGTGTGCCAAACATCTCGCCTCAGCACCGTATGGACCAGAGGGGGGCTATAGGTTTTTGACCAAAGAAGGGAGTTGGGGTGATATGGGGCCAACCACAGCTTCTTTATCACCATCCATTTAGAGTATGCTAAGAGTGGACTTCACCAGCACTCTTTCGCAGCTGAGTGGCCCAGTAATAGGGATCAAATTGGGAATGACCTCCCTTGTTCATTGGGGTCCTCATAACCAGTCTAGAAATCCTGTCTTTCCCTCCGGCCCAGACAAATTTCCAAAGGTCTTTCATAGGGACCGGGAACGGTCATCTTTTTTCAGATAGCCAGCTGAAAATGAGGCGATGAGGAATGAGTGGAGGACAGTCAGGGGTGTGAGTTCCAGCCATGAAGGCATTAAATAGAAATGTAAGACGAGGGACAAGCGCCACACCAAAGACTTTATAGTAAAGGTATGTGAAGCCATCTGGCCCCAGTGATTTCCCTGGAGGTCTTTAAGTAACTGCTATACCTCTTCTGCAGCAATGGGCTTGTTTAATAGGGCGAGTGTGTCAAGGTTGAGGGAGGGTAGGTAATTGAATCGCAGGTAGGCATGTAGAACGTTGTACTTTTCACCTGGATCGGTGGAGAGGCCAGTCGACAATGAATACAACTTAGAGTAATACTCCTGAAACATGCAAATGATCTCAGTAGGATTATAAATGATCAAGCCATCAGTGTGCCGGAGGGCATATGCTGTAGCACTTTCTGCTTGGTCCCTAAGCTGCTTAGCCAGACGTTTATGTGGTTTGTTAGCCTGTTCATATCCTTGTTTAGCATGCAATAATTTATCTACCTAATGAAGTAAAATGTCCCTGATTTTGGGGCCATAAGTCAATTAAGGATTTGAAGAGGTACCTCGTTGGTTGGACAGACATACTCTGTTAAGCACATTGCAGTTTAGAGTGAATCAATCAAGTGGTAATTAGCAGTGCGATTCAACCTAGTTCCTAATACTATGCAGTAACACTGCATCACAGCTTTATGGGCTTCCCAGAGTACCAGTTTCCACTTCCGATGAGGCTAACCTCTCATTAAGTTCAAAAAAGGCCCTCATAGAGCCACTAGAGACAGATTCACACATTACGGGCAGTCAGTTCAATCATCGTAGGGGCATGGTCTTACCATGTAATAGAGCCCATGGAAGCTCCCCAGAGGAAACGCAGCACGGGAGCATTTCCAAAAAAAGTTATCTATTTGGGTGTGAACTTTATGGGTAGGGGAGTAATAAGTATGTGACCTATTTGTGGGGTAGTTGATCTGCCATAAGTTTTAAGTGGAGTACTGTCTATTATGCTTAAACTTGGCTGCCAATCATCTTTGCCTGGTCTTTAGGAGCCTCCAGAGAAGGTCTGGAGGTCCGTCATATCCACAGAGGACATATCGAAATTGCCACCTATTATTACAGCCGTGGGTGGGTGTTTGTCCAGTTTATTGAAGACCTGAGTAAGAAAGTCAGTTTGTGATGACTGTGGAGCATAGAAATTACCTAATATGATGCCCTCGAGTGTACCATGCAATATGAGATTGTCGCGGAGAAAACAGTAGGGTGAAAAGGGAGGGCAAAGTTTAAGGAACAGGCGGTATGAAAGTGGGTCTCTTGCAAAAATGCTTTAAGGGTAATAACTCAACAAGAGCCATCCTTCACTTCCCATTTGAATTAAGACCCTTAAGATTTAATTAAACTAACTTGTCCATATTGAAGGGAGGTATGAAATATGCAATAGATACATGACTCACCCCACAGTTAGTGCCTTGCAAAAGTATTCGGCCCCCTTGAACTTTTCAACCTTTTGCCACATTTCAGGCTTCAAACATAAGGATATAAAATTTTAATTTTTTGGTGAAGAATCAACAAGTGGGACACAATCGTGAAGTGGAACGAAATTTATTGGATATTTTAAACTTTTGTAAAAAATAAAAAACTGAAAAGTGGGGCGTGCCAAATTATTCGGCCCCCTTAAGTTAATACTTTAATACCTTTTGCTGCGATTACAGCTGCAAGTCGCTTGGGGTATGTCTCTATCAGTTTTGCACATCGAGAGACTGAAATTCTTGCCCATTCTTCCTTGGAAAACAGCTCGAGCTCAGTGAGGTTGGATGGAGAGCATTTGTGAACAGCAGTTTTCAGCTCTTTCCACAGATTCTCGATTGGATTCAGGTATGGACTTTGACTTGGCCATTGTAACACCTGGATACGTTTATTTGTGAACCATTCCATTGTAGATTTTGCTTTGTTTGAGATCATTGTCTTGTTGGAAGATAAATCTCCGTCCCAGTCTCAGGTCTTTTGCAGACTCCAACAGGTTTTCTTCCAGAATGGTCCTGGTATTTGGCTCCTTCCATCTTCCCATCAATTTTAACCATCTTCCCTGTCCCTGCTGAAGAACAGCAGGCCCAAACCATGATGCTGCCACCCCACCATGTTTGACAGTGGGGATGGGGTGTTCAGGGTGATGAGCTGTGTTGTTTTTACGCCAAACATATCGTTTTGCATTGTGGCCAAAAAGTTCGATTTTGGTTTCATCTGACCAGAGCACCTTCTTCCACATGTTTGGTGTGTCTCCCAGGTGGCTTGTGGAAAACTTTAAACGAGACTTTTTATGGATATCTTTGAGAAATGGCTTTCTTCTTGCCACTCTTCAATAAAGGCCAGATTTGTGCAGTGTACGACTGATTGTTGTCCTATGGACATACTCTCCCACCTCAGCTGTAGATCTCTCTCTGCAGTTCATCCAGAGTGATCATGGGCCTCTTGGCTGCATCTCTGATCAGTCTTCTCCTTGTTTGAGATGAAAGTTTAGAGGGATGGCCGGGTCTTGGTAGATTTGCAGTGGTCTGATACTCCTTCCATTTCAATATGATCGCTTGCACAGTGCTCCTTGGGATGTTTAAAGTTCGGGAAATCTTTTTGTATCCAAATCCGGCTTTAAACTTCTCCACAACAGTATCACGGACCTGCCTGGTGTGTCCCTTGGTCTTCATGATGCTCTCTGCGCTTTAAACAGAACCCTGAGACTATCACAGAGCAGGTGCATTTATACGGAGACTTGATTACACACAGGTGGATTATATTTATCATCATCAGTCATTTAGGACAATATTGGATCATTCAGAGATCCTCACTGAACTTCTGGAGTGAGTTTGCTACACTGAAAGTAAAGGGGCCGAATAATATTTCATGCCCCACTTTTCAGTTTTTTATTTTTTTTTACAAAAGTTTAAAATAACCAATAAATTTCGTTCCACTTCACAATTGTCCCACTTGTTTTTGATTCTTCACCAAAAAATTTAAATGTTATCCTTATGTTTGAAGCCTGAAATGTGGCAAAAGGTTGAAAAGTTCAAGGGGGCCGAATACTTTCGCAAGGCACTGTAATAGTGGTGAGGAATCCAGAGGTGGTAGTTTAGTCCTTTGGAGAAGGCTAAAGTCTACAACAGGGATCAATAAGATGTAGGAAAAACAGAAGGGAAGGGGGAGAGACAACAAGACGTAGAACAGTAAAAGAAAATACAACATCTGTAAAATAGTCGCTAAATCCAGGGAGTACTACTCCTGGCAAGGGCTAGTAAGATAACTACTGGCAAACAGATAAAACAATGAGACATCTGTGAGGAAGTATAGTAAACCACAGTTAAACGTCCTCTATTACCGGGAGGTGAGGCCATGGGAGGCCAGCAAAGGGCGATAGAACCAGCTACTACCAGCAGAGAAGCACTCCTAGCAGCCTATATGAAGCAAATACAGAAAGAGGCTTAAAAAAAAAAACTGAGCAAAACTTATGCAAAGTATAAGGGACAAAAAAGTAAACTCAATAACAAAAACTTTATAACAGATATCTATTGGCAAGAAAAGCTCGGACTGGAACAGCAGGGTTAGAGTAGTGGGACCCTCACTTAGACTGTGAAGGGCCAAAGTAGCAAGTCTTGATGCAGGGGACGAGAGGGTCTAGGGGAGGGTGCGGAGTCAGTGGAGAGCAAGCGGCATTTCTTCTAAGTGACCATGTTCCACAGCGGTAGAGGGAATGGAGGGGAGAGCACTTGCCCTCCCAATAATGTAGAGGAGGTTGAGGAATGCTCAGGGAGACACAGAAATTGGGCAAATTTGCAAAAGATCTCGGGATATCAGAGTGGCCATCCTTGTGGGCCGTGAGGGCAAAGGGGATATGGCAGCTGATGATCCCATAGCACAGACAGAAGAGGTCATAGATTCCCTCTCTTTTGAAACTTAATCCAAGAAAGATCATGATAAAGTTGTATGGAGGCTCCATCGAAATCAAAGTTTCTCTTAGAATGTGAGACCTGATCGCTTCCTTAAGCTCAGTCCTGCACACAACAAAATCACATCTCATGGGGTGGAGCATATTATACTGTGTATGTACAGTGCCTTGCGAAAGTATTCGGCCCCCTTGAACTTTTCAACCTTTTGCTACATTTCAGGCTTCAAACATAAAGATATAAAATTTTAATTTGGTGAAGAATCAACAAGTGGGACACAATTGTGAAGTGGAACGAAATTTATTGGTGGTTTTAAACTTTTGTAAAAAATAAAAAACTGAAAAGTGGGGCGTGCAATATTATTCGGGCCCTTTACTTTCAGTGCAGCAAACTCACTCCAGAAGTTCAGTGAGGATCTCTGAATGATCCAATCTTGTCCTAAATGACTGATGATGATAAATATAATCCACCTGTGTGTATTCAAGTCTCCGTATAAATGCACCTGGTCTGTGATAGTCTCAGGGTTCTGTTTAAAGTGCAGAGAGCATCATGAAGACCAAGGAATACACCAGGCAGGTCTGTGAAGTTTAAAGCTGGATTTGGATACAAAGAGATTTCCCAAACTTTAAACATCCCAAGGAGCATTGTGCAAGCGATCATATTGAAATGGAAGGAGTATCAGACCACTTCAAATCTACCAAGACCCGGCCGTCCCTCTAAACTTTCATCTCAAACAAGGAGAAGACTGATCAGAGATGCAGCAAGAGGCCCATGATCACTCTGGATGAACTGCAGAGGTCTACAGCTGAGGTGGAAGAGTCTGCCCCTAGGACAACAATCATTCGTAAACTGCACAAATCTGGCTTTTATGGAAGAGTGGCAAGAAGAAAGCCATTTCTCAAAGATATCCATAAAAAGTCTCGTTTAAAGTTTGCCACAAGCCACCTGGGAGACACACCAAACATGTGGAAGAAGGTGCTCTGGTCAGATGAAACCAAAATCGAACTTTTTGGCCACAATACAAAACGGTATGTTTGGTATAAAAGCAACACAGCTCATCACCCACACTGTCAAACATGGTGGTGGCAGCATCATGGTTTGGGCCTGCTTTTCTTCAGAAGGGACAGGCAAGATGGTGAAAATTGATGGGAAGATGGATTGGGCCAATACAGGACCATTCTGGAAGAAAACTGTTGGAGTCTGCAAAAGACCTAAGACTGGGACGGAGATTTATCTTCCAACAAGACAATGATCCCAAACATAAAGCAAAATCTACAATGGAATGGTTCACAGATAAACGTATCCAGGTCAAAGTCCAGACCTGAATCCAATCGAGAGTCTGTGGAAAGAGTTGAAAACTGCTGTTCACAAACGCTCTCCATCCAACCTCACTGAGCTCCAGCTGTTTTCCAAGGAAGAATGGGCAAGAATTTCAGTCTCTCGATGTGCAAAACTGGTAGAGACATACCCCAAGCGACTTGCAGCTGTAATCGCAGCAAAAGGTGGCACTACAAAGTATTAACTTAAGGGGGCCAAATAATTTGGCACGCCCCACTTTTCAGTTTTTTATTTTTTACAAAAGTTTAAAATATCCAATAAATTTCGTTCCACTTTACGATTGTGTCCCACTTGTTGTTGATTCTTCACCAAAAAATTTAAATTTTATATCCTTATGTTTGAAGCCTGAAATGTGGCAAAAGGTTGAAAAGTTCAAGGGGGCCGAATATTTTCACAAGGCACTGTATGTATGTATGTATGTATGTATGTATGTGTGCATATTTTTATATATACACATATATTTTCCAAATGTCATAAAAAAGCATGAAGAATTCATTGTTGTCCTGAAACTTTGTCTGTGTGACTGTAATGATGATACGGAGGTGATAATAATATACGGAGGTGATATTACAGCCAAAGAAGAAAGTTATTGAGTGAGTGAGAACTAGGAGACTAAAGATGGGCTGCTGAGGGTGTAGTGGGCAGGCTAGCTAGGGAAACGGGAGGGGAAAGAAGTAACAACAATGAATTCTTCACGCGCTTTTTATTTTTTTTATGGCTTTTGGTAAATATATACTTACAGACACACACACACACACAGTATAATATGCTCCACGGTGGTCCAAGCACACTATAATATGGATTGCGCATTTTCAGTCTATATTATACGGAACTACATGACTCTGGTGGTGCCGGCCGGCACAAACTCTTTGGCTGGCCCGCCTGCCTGCCTAGCCCCATTACTTACCTTTCAGGTCCGGACCCGGGTCGTCATCATGTACGGTCGGCACACTCAATGAAGAGGCGGCCTTCCAGTGATGACAACCCGTGATTCGGATATCCACAGTAGAAACAGGTAAGTATAATGGGGCTGGAAGAGCGGGCTTCTTTCCAGTGACGTCCCAGGCTGCGGATATCCCTTAGGCCGACACCCCAGGATGGTAGCGGAAAATCAAATCGAAAAAATGTAATGACCTACATATATTACAGTAAAACTAAAAATAATTAATACACGTTTAGAAAGTTGGAGGGGGGGGTCACCTGGGGGGCTTATAGTTAAAATATTATCCTGGACAACCCCTTTAATCACAGTACCTTGTAGGGCTGTCAGTACAGTTTACAATGATGTAATTCTTATTTAGTACCGCTGCTCCATTCTTGTAAAAATTGTCCTTTTATCCCTATGCGGATGACCAGAAAAGGGCTTTTAGGGCTTCATGATCTGCTGCTGCTGAGCGCCAACCCTGCAAATTGAGTGATCTCTCTCCTCGACCTCAGCACACAGTACTAACTGTACTGTGCATGCCTGATGATGACACTCTGCAACTGGATGTTAAGGGTGTAGTCTGTCATCATCAGACTTGCTTGGGGCGGAGCGGGGCAGCAGCAGATAGTTAAGCCTATTGATGGAAAGCAACACCCCCTAAAGCTATTTTCTGCTTATTTGCATAGGGGGTAAAAGGACAATTTTTACACAAATGGAGCAGCGGTCCTAAATAAAAAATAAATCATTTTAAACTCTGTTGACAGCCCTACAAGGTACGGTCATTAGGCCTAAGCCTAAGCATGGAAGGTCACTACTTCCCTTAGGTGAGAGATGTGTTTGAGTTTGAGTTTGAGTTGGAAGGGACCTCAAGGGCCATCAAGTCCAACCCCCTGCAAAGCAGCATTTCCTAAATCATCCCAGCTATATATCTATCCAGTTTCCACTTGAAGATTTCAATTGATGAAGAACTCACCACCTCCCGTGGCAGCCTATTCCACTCCCTCACTACCCTCACTGTTAAAAAGTTTTTCCTAATGTCTAGTCTGAATCTCCTTCCCCTTAGTTTCATCCCATTACTTCTCGTACTTCCTTACACTAATGAGAAAAGATTAGATCCCTCTGCACTGTGACAACCTTTCAGATATTTAAATACCGCTATTAAATCTCCCCTTAGCCTTCTCTTCTGCAAACTAAACAATCCCAGTTCTTTTAGCCGTTCCTCGTAGGACATGGTTTGCAGACCTTCCACCATTTTGGTTGCTCTTCTCTGGACCTGCTCCAATAAATCGATGTCTTTCTTAAATTGGGGCGCCCAGAACTGTACACAGTATTCCAGGTGGGGTCTGACCAGGGCAGAGTACAGTGGAATAATTACCTCTCTTGATCTAGCTTCAATGCTCGTCTTGATACATCCTAGAATTTTGTTAGCCTTTTTTGCCACCGCACCGCACTGTTGACTCATGTTGAATTTGTGATCTATTATTATGCCCAAATCCTTTTCCCCTGTGCTATCACTTAGTTCTATTCCTCCCATACTATATATGGCTCTTGCATTTCTGTTACCTAGATGTAGGACCTTGCATTTGTCCCTGTTAAATACCATTTTGTTCACCTCAGCCCATTGTTCCAGTGTGTCCAAGTCCTTTTGGATGCACTCTCTCTCCTCTCTAGTGTTGGCTATTCCTCCTATCTTTGTATCATCAGCAAATTTTATTAGTTCCCCAATAATCCCATCGTCCAGATCATTTATAAAAATATTAAAAAGTACTGGGCCCAGGACAGAGCCCTGCGGCACCCCACTTTTTACTTTCTTCCAGTTGGATGTATAGCCATTTAGAATTACTCGTTGTGCCCGATCTTTAAGCCAATTGTGAATCCACCTCACTGATTTTTTATCAAAGCCATACTTGATCATTTTTTCAATAAGAATGTTATGTGATACTTTATCAAAGGCCTTACTAAAGTCAAGATATACTATGTCCACTGCATTCCCCTGGTCCAACCATTCAGTGATTTTATTGTAGAAGGAAATCAGGTTAGTCTGACAAGATTTATTGGGCATAAAGCCATGCTGACTCTGATTAATTAAAGCCTTCCCATCCAGGTACCTAATTAAATGTTCTTTAACGATTTGCTCAAAGATCTTTCCTACTATCGAGGTCAGACTTACCGGCCTATAATTTCCTGGTTCTTCCCTATTCCCCTTTTTGTAGATGGGGACCACATTTGCCCTTTTCCAATCTAGAGGGACCACTCCTGTTTCCCATGACTTATTAAAGATTATAGCAAGGGGTTCTGTTATTTCCTCTGCTAATTTTTTCAAAACTCTAGGGTGTAGATCATCCGGTCCTGCGGACTTGGTTTCCTTAATCTTAGCTAAGTGCTCTCTTACCAAACCTTCACTTATAATCAGCTTGGAGTCCTCTTTCCCCTCATCACTATCACCATTAATGTTGATATTTGCATCCATTTCTTGGGAGAAGACGGATACAAAATATGAATTTAGTAACTCCACCTGCTGATCCACCATGTTAACTTTTTCACCCTTATCGTTCTTCAGGACTCCAATGGTTTCCCTCACTTTTCTTTTGCTCTTAACATGTCCCCAAAAACCTTTTACCTTACTCTTAACCTCTTTTGCAAGCTTCAATTCGTATTCAGCCTTAGCTTTTTTAATGCTTATCTTGCAGAGTCTGCAAACTGCTGTATACTCTCCCTTAGATAAAGTTCCCATCTTCCACTTGTTGTATGTTTCCTTTTTCTTTTTTAGTAGGTTATGTAATTTTTTGGTCATCCATCCTGGTGTTTTTAGGTGATTCCCATTTTTCTTCCTTCTAGGTATTGTTAGTTCCTGTGCATTAATGATTTCCCTACGGACAATTTCCCACCCTTCATGTGCATTTTTGTGCTTAAGAATTTTTCGCCATGGAATTCTACCAACCCTTACCGTTAGGCCCCTAAAATATGCCCTACTAAAATCGAGCCTTCTAGTCTTTGTCTTCTCAGGTCTTCTTCTTCTTACAACCCCAAACTCAAGTATAGCATGATCGCTGAAACCCAATGTCCCTGCTACCCTTAATTCCTTAATCATATCCTCCTTGTTAGTTAAAACTAGGTCCAAAATGGATGCTCCTCTCGTGTTTTGGGTCTTATTGTGGTTGTTCTCAAGGGTATCCACCCATTTAGTAAATCTCCTTTTTTCAGGTCTGTTTGACCTCATAAGAAAAGAGCAAGATACGGGTACAATTGGTGTATAGACACCGATCACAATATACAAAACCAGCACAAGCGTCAAAATAATAGATATCATAAAACATAACTTTTAATAAATCAAATAAAATGAATTGTTGCACGTATTAACCATGAATCTCATATGGTAGGAAAAAAAAACCCTATGTACACAGTATCTTACTAGGATCATAACAAAGATGTTATATGCTGGAACCAGTTCTCAATACCAGTATAACACCATATATGTCTAGTAACAAGAGAAATAAAGCACAGATGAATATATTGGTTCACTCTCCCCCCTATGGGAGCCAGACTTCCATAGGTGGTGGCTCGGAGCCCAAGGTCGTCTTGAGGGGGTAGTTTTTTCCCCAATTGGCGTGTGATATAGCGCTGTATGCCTGTTGTTATGCAGGAGAGGCCGGGAGCTACAAAACTAGGTGGGCATTCCACTCAACATCCAGACCACTCCCCCTATTTATTTAGTCTTTAATATTTTAAAAAACTTTTAAGCCCCATCCCCCAAGGATCATTTGTACCATAGATTGCAATACAACTGTACTGTATTCTATGAGAAAATTACAACATATCTATTGAGGCATTCCTGGGAGTCTTCAGAAGGCTCCCAGCTTTCATAGCAACAAGACTTTTCGCACAGGAGTTGTCCTGTGACAAAAAAGGTACAGGAGGGAGTGGTGACCGGCACAAATGGGGATTCGGAGGGCGTGAAATAAGTAAATGCCTGTGATCAGAAAGAACTGTGATCGCGGGCATTACTGTAAAACGGCAGAAAACTGGCCTTCATGGTGCCATATTTAAAGAACCGACCCACCATAATAGTAAGGAGTACTGAGTACCGCTGGAATGGAGTACTGAGCTTTGTATATCAAGGCGTTCTAGTCGGAACTAGGTTGCAAAACACCCTGGTTCTCTATATTGATGGACGTCCCCCACCGACCAGCAATTACTCACTATCCAAAGGAACCTTAGTCCAGTGATGGCCAACCTTTTGAGCTTGGTGTGTCAAAATTCGTGAAAAAACCCGCATAACTCGGGTGGTGTCGTTAACAGAAAAATCCATAATTTTGTGATATTTATAGCTCTAATAACAAGTTATATTTTTTATATATGTACTGTATTAATAAAGCAAAAAACAATAATTCTTTACCTTACTGTAAAATAACTGTCCGTAAACTGTAAAATAGTCTACAATTGAATGAAATCCTTACTCACGTGTTGACCCCTAAGGTAACATTATTGGAGGACTCGGCTTCATATAAAACATGGAGATTTATTGAAGTCTTCATGGAAAAACAGATACATGGAAATCTTCCAGCATAACAGAAATATCAGTCAATGTCTTACATTTCTTAAGAGAAGTGTAGTGTTAGGTTTCTTCAAGGTGGTTCTCTTGCATCATCTTGGCTCAAGCTTATTCATCAATGTGTGTTGGTCTTCTGCAGGACAATTCTGCCATATGTTCTTCCATGGTCAGAGACAGGTCGGAAGAGGGAGACACCCAAAGTGAGAGACAGGGACAGATCCCCACAGGGAGAGGGAGACCCCCACCGAGAGTGAGACCCAGACATGTGTGTCTGTCAGTCATTTATATTCATGAAAGGGGGTGTTTCCCAACATCCTTATACTTTCTACTACTGTATTTGGACAATACCAAAATAGTCATACTCTATCCACACCCATGCACCATAAGTTACAAGAGTTATGTCAGCAGAATACAATTAACCCTTAAAGGTCTTGAATATTGTAGAATAATACTATTTAACACTTACCGCTTAGTGACTTTTTTTTTGTTGCATTTAATTTGCTAAGTCTTCAATTGGTATTTCGTACACTTCAAGCCCAAGCAAGCGCTACTAACTTCATCTGTCAGTCGTTTTTTTTTATTGGTTTCAATATTAAGTAGAATCTACTTACTACCCTTCCCCTAGAATTGCTGAGCGGTAACTGTGTTGGGGTACAGTGGCAAAACAGTGAAGTCTTGGCAGGGTTAACTATCTCTGATGGGGTGTTCTCTTCCCCCAGTATTGCTGAGCAGTAACTGTTTTGGGGTACAGTGGCAACAGGGTGAGATTTTGGTAGCTGCTTTAATGGACGGGGTGTAAGGAGCACATACGTCTGAGATGACTCTCTTATCTCCCTGTAGTCACTGGAATGGACTTTGGTCCAGCCGTCTGCCGCTGACAGGGAAATTGTGGGACACAGCTCTAGTGTTCCTAGCTGTCTGGGTGCAAGTCTGCAGTAAATTTAGTTCTGGCTTCACTGCCTAACACCCTAAAACCCTACAACCAACTTCTCTAACGGAGGAAAGATGGCCGCCGTTCATGAAGAGCTCTGACTATGAAGCAGGAGAGATACGTGCTCTCAGCGGGAAGCAGAAGAGTTGCCCCACCTCTGGATGCTGTCAGCTTGCTGCGTGTCAGCAAAAAACGTCTCAGCGTGGCACCTCTGATACGTGTGTCATAGGTTAGCCATCAGGGCCTTAGATGAACTGGGATACCCCTTAAACTCTGATTTTATTTTCCAGGTTGGTGTTGTTAGTGCATTTGCTCAGACCTTACGTCGATATACATCCTTAAATCATCTGGCACAAGCAGCCCGGGCTGTCTTGCAAAATACATCACAAATTAATCAGATGCTTAGTGATCTCAATCGTGTGGACTTTGCCAATGTTCAGGTAAATATAAAAAGAAGTCAAAACTCTGCCATAAAAAAAAAAAAAAAAAATCACAAAGATCCATTTTATTGTTGTTAACAGGAGCAAGCATCTTGGGTTTGTCAGTGTGAAGAAGGCATGGTACAAAAACTGGAGCAAGACTTTAAGTTAACTCTTCAGCAACAGAGTTCATTAGACCAGTGGGCGAGTTGGTTGGATAATGTTGTCACCCAAGTGCTAAAGCCACATGAAGGAAGCCCCAGTTTCCCAAAAGCTGCCAGGCAGTTTCTCCTGAAGTGGTCTTTCTACAGGTATTAACATAGTGTCTGCCTGCATGCATTCATTCATTTCCTTGTACTCTCTTATATACTGTATTCTTTATTGAATTGACAAACACTGGGTAGTGTTATGTCTCTTTTTCCTTTACAGCTCAATGGTGATTCGGGATCTTACCTTGCGCAGTGCTGCAAGTTTTGGGTCTTTTCATCTAATTCGATTGCTTTATGATGAATACATGTTCTACTTGGTAGAACATAGAGTGGCTCAAGCAACAGGAGAGACACCTATTGCAGTAATGGGAGAGGTAGGTTAATTCTGTGACCTTGTACTTTTCTAGCTATTGTAAGTAAGTAATTTGTATTCAGCCAAAGCTTTGTGTTATCTCTAGTACTTGTTGCTTAAGCTTAGAACTATGCTTGCACATTGGCAGTGACTGATTTGAGAATACTGCTTTAACCACTTCAGTACTGGACTATTTCCCCTGGTTCAGGACCAGATACATTTTCTTTTTTTTTTCCTTTTTTTTTTTTTTTTGTACATTTTGATTTTGAGGGTTAAAAAAAATATTTAATAGATTCAAATAATTTTTGCGTCTTTTTTTGGTGACACTTTATTTTTTAATTTTTTATTTTTGCATGTTTTTATCACATATATACATACAGGAAAATCTAAGCAAAAAAGGAATGAGTCTTTCACATTTTTCGCTTTTTTTTTTTTTTTTTCCATAGCACAAAGTGCTGCTAAAAAGCTTTTTAGGCCAAGGCCCCAATTTTCGTTGCAGATTTTGCTGCATTTTTTTGAACCAAAGTTAGGTGTGAATTGAACAGAAGGTAGAAGTATAAGTACTTCCTATACATTTCCCATTCTTTTTGCAGCCATTCCTGGCTTTGGTTCAAAAAAACACAGCAAAATCTGCAACAAAAAAAGCTGCGTTTATACAATTTTTCAATATACTTTTTGTATTAATTCCTTGCTGTTTTCTCGATCTCTGCTTGCTATCATTCATTGTTTATTTCTTATGGATAAAATCAGTCCATGGTCATGTGATGAGCACAGAGTCAGATGTCTGATTACTGTGCTGTGACTCTACCAAGCTGTGCCCCTGTGTGTCTATTACATAACAATGGACCCTTTAGATGGCGCCGTCAAACGGGACCGCGGCGTCTAAATTGCGCAGGCGCCATGGGCACCGCCATTTTTCCCCAATCACCGCCCTCCAGAACGTCATCGGAGGGCGATGATCGGTTGCCATGACAGCCGGGAGCCTTTTGAAGGCTCCCAGGCCTGTCATTACATTAGATCTATTACGCGATGCCAGAGGTATCGACTAATAGAAGTAAAGGCATTTTGCTATTCACTGCAATACAGTGAAAAAAAAAAAAAGTTTTTAAAAGTATAAAAAAATAAAAAAAACACAAGTTCAAATCACCCCCCTTTCCCTAGATCAGATATAAAAGTAAATAAACAAAAGTAAACATATTAGGTATCCCCGCGCTCCAAAATGCCTGAACTATTAAAATATTAAAATATTTATCCCATACGGTGAATGGCGTAGCGACGAAAAAAAAATCAAAATGGTCAAATAGCGTTTTTTTCAACACTTTGCCTCCTATAAAAAGTGATCAAACCATCAGATCTTTCCCCAAATGTATCAATAAAAACGTTATGTTGTCCTGCATAAAAAGGCAGCATACCTAACTCCATACATGTAAATGTGAAAAAGTTACAGGTGTCACAATATGGCAACACAAATTTTTTTTTTCGATTTTGCAACGTTTTAATTTTTTAAAAGGTATCAAAACATTACAAATACTATATAAATTTGGTATCGCCATGTTCGTACAGACCTGCAGAATACAGGTAACATGTAATTTTTACCACTCAGTGAACGCCGTAAAAATTAAACCCATATGAAATTGGCGCAAATGCAGTTTTTCTCCAAATGCACCTCATTCTGAATTTTTTTCCAGCTTCCCAGTACATTACACAGCATATTGAATGGTGCCATTGCAAAGTACAATTTGTTTCGCAAATAATAAGCCATCATTTGACTCTGTGAACTGAGAAATGAAAAAGTTATGGCTCTTAAAATGTGGGGAGGGAAAAATGAAAAATGGCCGGGTCTTTAAGGGGTTAAATTACTCAATAGGGGGGAGTAACATTAGCGCAAGAGTATGACTTTAACTTTTAAGTGGTATCCAGCAAATTAAATATACTATGTTTTTTTTTTTTTTGTTGTTTTTTTTTAATTTTCTAGTTCAGTGACCTGTCTTCTGTGTCTCCTGTGTTAATGGATAAAGGTGAGTGTAATGTACATAGTTTGGCTGATTTATTTTCTAAAAATATGATTCTAAGCTCTACTTTACTTTCTACTTTAGCTTTATTTTCACCTCACTTGCAGATTTCTCTGCAGTCATCCGTGGGTTTAAAACCCATTTGTTTAAATTCCATCCACTATGTTGCAACTGTAAATTGACAGGTTTTTCCGCTAAAAAATTTGCAGTGGCGAACCTGTGGTGGTTTTCCTCAGTGTGTCTCCAGCCTTAGTGTAGTTACATACACACAAACATTTTTTTTTTTTTTTTTGTCAGTTTTTGATGCAGTAGAAACAATGGTTAATATAAAGAAAGTACTTGTGTATTTCCTCTTTAATTCACCTGCTCATACATCACTGTGTGTGAAACTACTCTTAACCACTTATAGGGATGGTCCAGGAGTTACAGTTTTTTTCCTGGAGGCTCGGGGAAGATGAAAAATAATAATTAAAAAAAAAAAAAAGTACTCTCCTGTCCCCAGCGCTCCTGGTGTCCCAGGCTTCTCTCATGTCCAGTGGTGTCGAACGGAGGCCAATCAGCGACCTAATGAAAGGCCCTGAGGTCTCACATATGTCACCTGTGACGTCCTGTTCCTTTTCTGAGGCCACCATTTGGCCTCTGCAGTCAAATGCGGCGAGGACTTCTGCCGGAACAAGCCCTGGGGCACCGCTGGACCAGAGAGCAGCTTGGAACACAGGGCCATCAGGGACTGTAAAAAGCTAAATTTCCGCAACATGGGGCTTTAGCCTAACACCCCCCCTACAGTTGTGAAGGAGCCCTGCTCAGGACTTGGGCAAAGTGCATTACACTATGTCAATTACCATTGACCTTCGTTCATGAGATCACTTCCCCATTATCAATCAGAAGCATGCATTGCATTTAACCCTGATCGCAGGACCGTCGTTTTACAGAAAAAAAAAAAAAGTAAAAATAGACTACCCCCCCTCCCCGTTAATGAAAAAAAAAAATAAAAAAAAACACAATAGGGATGATCACATCCGTAACAACCCCTAAAATAAGTGTTTTAAAATAAGGTTTAAACGCCATAAACCTTTAAATTTAGATGCCAGAATTGATGATTTCTATTCCTCGCCTCTCAAAAACAAAAAGTTGTTATAAAAACTGAACAAAAACTCTTATGTACCCACAAAATAAAAGGTCTCGTAAAGCTACATTGTATTCCCTTTACATTTTATTTCAGAGAGGGATAAAATGTTACTGGTTTAAGGCTAAAGGGTTGAAATGCACATACGGCACCAGAATTATGTTCCAGTAATATATATTTGAGCCATAAATTCAAAATCTGCAATAAAAAAAAGTGACAATTTTGGGAGGGTTTTTGCAATTTTAATGCAACTGTTAGGAGGTTAAAGTGCAGCAGAAAATTTGTTAGAAACCTAATCACAGTACCCTGTAGATGAGATTCTACAGTTTCCAAACATACCTGTTGTTCAGCTTTGAAACCCCATTTTACGTAAATCAATTTTTTATTCATATGCAAATTAAGACAAAAGTGCTTTAGTCGGGAATCTAAAGCTGAGACTGAGACACAGGCAAGCTAAGACACACCCCAAAGCACTATACCCATTATTTGCATATGAGTAAAACTGATCTGCTCCATATTTTGAGGCTCTGAACTTCGGCCCAGGCACACAGCTGCAAAAGCTGCTGCTGTGTGTTTGGGCCCATTGCAATGTACAGTATGGGCCCGTACTTTTATCTGCAATTGTGGATAAAATGCACGGTCATGTTCATGAGGCCTTAGAAATAGATCTAAAGAGGCTGAAACTTGTATATCCACGATCGAAGAATTATTATTATTATTATTATTATTGTTTATATCGCACCATTAATTCCATGGTGCTTTACATTTGCGGATTTACATACGGTACATCAGATATACAAAACAGATAATGCTGACAGAGACTAACTGGTACAGTGGGATAGAGGGCCCTGCCCGCAAGGGCTTACAATCTATGAGGGAAGAGGGATAGAAACAGAAGGTGGGGGTAGAGGCTGCTCAGGTGGTGGTGTGGTGACAGTAGCGTTATTGGAGGTTGTAGGCTTTCTTGAAGAGGTGAGTTTTCAGGGCCTTCTTGAAGCTTGTGACTGTGGGGGACAGTCTTATGTGTCTTGGTAATGAGTTCCAGAGTATGGGGGATGCACGGGAGAAGTCTTGGAGACGTTTGTGTGAAGAGCGGATAAGAGCAGAGCGGAGTAGGAGGTATTTGGAGGATCGTAGGTTACGTGTGGGCAGGTAGCGGGAGATTAGGTCGGAGATATATCAGTGTGCCAGGGCTGCCTATTGATTGGTCGGGCTCTGGTGTTAGTGAGAGGGACCACAGAGTCAAGGGCTGAAGTAATGGTGGTGTTGTAGAAGTCAGCAGCGGTATCTGCATCCTGGAGTGAGGATATGTCAGCGAGCGGTCGGAGAGAGCCTGAGAGCATGCGGGTGTCAAGGCGATTAAGGTTCCTGCGGGGACGTGCTGGTTTAGGGGTTTGGGGGTTCAATTACAGAGGAGAGGGCAGAGAATGTCAGCAGGTTGTGATTGGAAAGCGTGGACGGAGAGTTAGAGAGGTTGACTAGAGGGCAGAGGCGGGTGAATATGAGGACCAGCGTGTGCCCCTTTGTGTGGGTGGCAGAGGAGGACTATTGAGAGAGGTTAAAGGAGGTAGTGAGTGACAAGAGACTGGAAGCGGCGGGGTGGGATGTGTTAATGGGGATGTTGAAATCACCCATGATGATGGTGGGGGTGTCTGTGGACAGGAAATGCATTATCCAGGTGGTGAAGTGGTCGATAAAGGCAGTAGTAGGTCCTGGTGGTCGATATATGTATATCCAGGCCTCGCAGGTGGATCTTTGGATGTATGGCTGTCCAGGCCATCGCTCTAAGCAGATTGATCAGCTTCTGTTAGGTGCCTGTTAAACATGGCGCCCTCTCCTTCACCCTTGCTCCCTATCGGCATGCTCCCGGATCAGTTAGGTAGATTGAACATGGCTTAATCGGATATGTGACATCATTTACTTTCTCACAGACTGTTGGATGTCATGGATAGGACAATGGAAGTGGACTTCACGAAATTGGAATCGCTGGTCTCTGACAAACCCTTGACTTTTCTTCAACAGCATCACTTGCATAAATACGTGCGGGACTGGATGGGGGCCAACAACTTACACACTGACCTCACCCCCTTTGAGCTCACTTTACTAGCTAAACACAAACTCTTGTCTAAGACGTCCTATGTCCTAGCTACCCTTGTCAGTCCGATTCAGATTCATAAACCGGCCTTTCTCTCGTCGTGGGAAACTAAATTGAACATAACTCTTTCGGAGGACAAAATCAAGCAAATACTTTGCAACTCCTATGGTTTCTCTCCTTGTGTACGTCTCCAGGAGACCCACTATAAGTTGCTCACCAGATGGTACCACACCCTTCAGTGGCTTCATAAAATGAACTTGTCTCAGATTTGTGTTGGAGATGTAAGACCCACGGTGGATCCTTGTCGCACATTTGGTGGTCTTGTTCGGGAATCTGTCAATTCTGGACAGATGTCCAAGCAGTGATGGGACGACTCTCCTCTCCGACTTTTGAGATCACTCCAACTATGGTCTTGCTCTCCCTACCGTCCACTGCTTATGTTCCCTCGAGATCCAACCTGATCTCATTCCTTCTGTCGGCAGCCAATTCTCTAATTCCGCGCAGATGGCTAAGCCCCCGATCCTCCGTCTATAGCTGAATGGATTGAAAAAGTGAATCCGATTTCCCGCTTTGGAGTTGTCCAGCTAGAAAGGCAGGAAGCATGCTCGTTTCCTCAAGACCTGGTCACAATGGAGGGATCTGAGACTGAGCCTAGCCCGTTCCCCCCCCTCCCCCCCCTTTCTTTCCCTCTCTCTCTCTCTCTCTCTCCTCCCTTTTCCTCTCCCTTCTTTTTTCACTTTGTTCTCCTTTACTTCCCTTACTCTTCACTTCCCAACCTCCCTTCCCCCCATCAATCTTCACTTATTCTTTCTATTTTTCTTTTATGTCTTCTCCTTTCTTCTTTTCTCTTTCTTCTCTTGTCTTTATGGGCATCTTTCCCTTGTTGTTCATGTACCTGTTGTTGTTGTTGTTGTTGTTGTATCTGTTGTACCTGTTGTTGTATCTGTTGTACCTGTTGTTGTATCTGTTGTACCTGTTGTTGTATCTGTTGTACCTGTTGTTGTATCTGTTGTACCTGTTGTTGTATCTGTTGTACCTGTTGTTGTTGTTGTTGTACCTGTTGTTGTTGTTGTTGTACCTGTTGTTGTTGTTGTTGTACCTGTTGTTGTTGTTGTTGTACCTGTTGTTGTTGTTGTACCTGTTGTTGTTGTACCTGTTGTTGTACCTGTTGTTGTTGTTGTACCTGTTGTTGTTGTACCTGTTGTTGTTGTTGTTGTTGTTGACCTGGTTGTTGTTTACCTGTTGTTGTTGTTGTACCTGTTGTTGTTGTTGTACCTGTTGTTGTACCTGTTGTTGTTGTTGTACCTGTTGTTGTTTCTGTTGTTGTGCCTGTTGTTGTTGTTGTACCCGTTGTTGTTCCTGTTGTTGTTGTTGTACCCGTTGTTGTTCCTGTTGTTGTTCCTGTTGTTGTTGTACCTGTTGTTGTACCTGTTGTTGTTGTTGTACCTGTTGTTGTTGTTGTACCTGTTGTTGTTGTTGTACCTGTTGTTTGTTGTACCTGTAGTACCATTTGAGGTGCTTATCGCTTGTTTAGCACTTGAAATAACTCTTGTATATTGCCTTGTTGTAAAGTGCTGGCGAGATTGCCTCTCTCCTTTCAAATTTCTCTTCTTGTACTGTTATCTTATTTGAAAACCATTAATAAAAATATTAATAAAAAAAAAATCAAAAACAATCCTCAAATAATCTAGTCTACAAACCTACTCTGATTTTAAAGAGACTTCTACCAGGGAATCCCAAGTGATCTAGATTATCGTAATGGTTGGAACCACATTACCATTACATATTACATCCATAGGCGGGCACTTATAGACTTTGAGGCCTCAAAGGAAATATAGATTTCTTGGTAGAATCAAAGATTGGTTAGTTTAAAGAGGCAAAAAAAGTTACCTGCTCAAACAGTGCAATTAAAATATAAATAATTATTGATAATAAATTCTAAGATCCATCTACTGTACCATTGACAATATTGTATGCAGAGTGTTTCTGATTAAGGCTAGATTCACACCTGGGTCTCATTTACATTTAGGGTTTCTGTCCCCGAATACGCTTAAAAAAAAAAAAAAAAAAAAATGCGCAGAGAAGTCTTGCAAGCAGGACCCCGGGGACCCCATTATAGTCTATGGGGTCCGCAGGTAACTGCTCTTTTAAGCGGATTAGGTTTCCATTCAAAGTGTCTTCAAGCAGACTCCCCAGAACAGAAACCCAAATGCAGGTGCGAGCCTAACGTAAGCCATAAAAATGCAATCCCTTTACTGATGTATCTTCTAATTTGTTCTTATGAGGCTACATATTCTGGACATTTATCCACAATTTTAAGATTGTCTGGGCAGACCATACCTGAACACAATTCAAAGCAAAATATGAAATAATCTAGTTTGATTTCTAGTTTGATTTTAGGCTTGTGTCTTTACTTATCCACACTCTAGTAGTATTTGTACTGAACAGTTTCACTAGATAACAAATCAAAGCCCCCCCCCAAAAAAAAAAAATACAGTAGTTGGCACATGGCTACACACCCAGCAGTCACATGAGTTCAGGTCTCTTACTTACTTGTGACATGATACAGCTGAAGAAAAGTATTGTCCCTCCACATAGCGGTGAAAAGTATTAGTAACACCACAAACAGTTGAGCTCTCATCTTCACCCAGCTATTTGGCTGAAAGCTATGATGGAGAAACAGCTGCCTGGGCGGTTGTAGATCTCACTTTGTAGTGTCAGCAGCAGTAAGTTCCCACATTGGTGAATTGGTGCTTTACTAAAGCTCTCAAACCCTCCGCTTTAACTTACAGCAGGCTCAGAAGGTATCACTGGATAGAGAGGGGGTGGAACATTTCTGCCGTGGATCCAGGTAGACTTGCTTTGTAGCTTGACTGCTGCAGATGTCGTCAGCAATACCTGGAACAGCCTCTCCCATCTAGGTTGTTAGAACACGGCAAGATGTCATCTGACCACCACCCAATCACCAGTATGTAGACAGCGTTGCAGATGCATAGTGTCCAGGTCCGAAAGTAAAGACCTGCTTATAGTTACATAGTAGATGAGGTTGGATAAAGACACAGGTCCATCCAAGTCCAACCTATAACCCTACAGTACAGTGTTGATCCAGAGGAAGGCAAAAAAAAACCATGAGGCTTATGCCAATTGCCCCATGTCAGGGGAAAAATTCCTTCCTGATTCCAATCTCGCAATCATTATAAAACCCTGGATCAACTTCTATAAATCAGTTAGTATCCAATATAACTGCACAACATAGGTCAAATGTCCATGTGCTGAAGACAGCTAAGAGTCACGAAAGTATCCAGTTTTAGGGGCTGAAGAGTAACTCAAAGGTACAGAGGTTTGCAGGGTGTGTGCCTCCTATCGTTATGGCTATAGCAATAACCATACCATTTGCAGTAGGCTGAAAAGCTGTGTAAAACTGCTGCTTTATCCCATGGTTTGCCATAGGAATTAAACACGTCAAACATGATTGACAATAGGTGGTTGCAAATTTGATAAACCCGGGAGAGTACCAATGATGCTAATTAAGTCAATCATCCCTCCTTTTGACACCCCTGAATTATGGAAATCTTATTGTGTGGTACCAGTTCCAAAGAAACCCCACCCTATGGACCTCAATGACTACAGACCTGTAGCACTGACATCCCACCTGATGAAGATCTTGGAGAGATTGGTTCTCACACATCTCCGCCCTCTAGTGAGCCCCACTATGGACCCCCTCCAGTTTGCTTATCGGCCGGGCATTGGGGTAGAAGATGCCATCATCCATCTTCTGCACAGGGCTCTGACTCACCTGGAGAAACCAGGGAACACGGTGAGAATAATGTTCTTTGACTTCTCCAGTGCTTTTAACACCATACAGCCCAGGTTATTGAGGGACAAGCTGGGCCTTGCTGGAGTGGACCACCACCTCTCCAACTGGATCCTAGACTACCTCACAAATCGACCTCAATACGTGAGAGCCCAAGACTGTGTGTCAGGTACCGTGATCTGTAATACGGGGGCACCTCAGGGTACGGTTCTCGCCCCTTTCCTCTTCACACTGTACACTGCAGATTTTAGGTGCAACTCATCCAGCTGCTACCTACAGAAGTATTCTGACGACTCTGCAATAGTGGGTCTCATCACAGATGATGATGATAGGGAGTACAGAGAACTGAACCAGGATTTTGTGGACTGGTGCCACCGGAACCACCTGAAGATTAACGCGGGGAAGACCAAGGAGATGGTGGTGGACTTCCGCAAAGGCAGATGCCCTCCAAATCCAGTGGACATCCTGGGGACGGGCATCGAGATTGTGAACACCTATAAGTACCTGGGTTTGCTCCTTAATAATAAGCTGGACTGGGCAGATCATATGGAGGCCCTGTACAGGAAGGGCCACAGCAGGCTCTACCTGCTTAGGAAACTGAGAGCCTTTGGAATCCGGGGGGCACTTCTTAGAACTTTCTTCAACTCGGTAGTGGCATCAGCCATCTTCTTTGGAGTGGCCTGCTGGGGGAGCAGTATATCAACCAGGGATAGGAATAGACTCGACAAGCTGATTAGAAGGGCCAGCTCTGTCCTGGGGAGCCCACTGGACCCAGTGCAGGTGGTGGGTGACAAAAGGATACTGTCCGTGGTGAGCTCCATGAAGAAGAAGTCCCATCCCATGCATGAGACTGTGATCGCGCTGAGCAGTACTGTCAGTGACCGACTGCTCCACCCTAGGTGTGAGAAGGAGCGCTATCGGAAGTCTTTCCTCCCCACCGCGGTTAGGCTGTACAACCAACACCGACCTAAGCGGAGATCATTACACACAGAGAACTGAAATGTCTTTCTGCCTGTTAAATCCCCCCCCCCCCCCCGCTACTTCCTATCTGTCTGTCGGCTATCAATGTAATGCCTCTTACCTTGGAACATTCCTTTACATTTTGTATTTGCTTATCTTTGCTGCTGTAACACGCAAAATTTTCCCATTGTGGGACTATTAAAGGATTATTATTATTATTATTATTATTATTATTATTATTGTTATTATTATATCACAACATAAGACATAGCAGTCAAGTAGGGGAACAAGGACCTGGGATCAACAGAGCACCCACCAGCATATCTCCATTCTGATTTCCTAAACAAGTCTGATGGGAAAACACCACTCTTTTCCACATGATCTACATTCAACACCAGATATGATCAGCTTATTTACCAGGATAATATTTCATCTAATTTTCACTCATTTTAGCAGTGGCTACCATAGCCCAAAGCCAAGAAAGAAAAGCCAATGCTACCAGGCCTAATCGTAATAACTGTAAGGTCTTTTAGCTTGCTCTGTCCCTGAGTCAAAACAGCTGATGTGTGTCCATTCATTTCATGGGCAAGTGAAAACTGGGAGAGAAGTAATCGCTCCTTACCCTTGCGGTAATCTGTTCTAGCTAAGCTGTCTGCTTTGAAAACTTGAAGGCAAAAAGGCAGCAACTAACTGACAAGAAAAGTGTTTGCCTCTGACTTCCAGTAAATGAAGTAAAGTCTACAGGTGCATCTCAATAAATTAGAATATCTTTGAAACGTTTATTTCAGTAAGTAAATTAAAAAAGTGACCTCCTATATTTCTAGATTCTTTACACACACAGTGTTCTATTTCAAGTGTTTTATTTCTGTAAATGTTGATTATGGAATACAGGTAATGAAAACCCAAATCTTAAAATTAGAATTGTAAAAAAGTTCAGTATTGTAAATTCAGTGTGTCAACTGCCAAGGTTTCCTAAGCCTTTAAATGGTCCCTCAGTCTGGTTCAGTAGGACACACAATCATGGAAGACTGCTGATTATGAATTGAATTACTGAAATGAATGAACGTTGCAAAGATGTTCTAATTTATTGAGATGCACCTGTACATGTATCAGTGGAATAATACCTTTCACCTGTCCTCTGGATAATGGGTACTGCTATACATTGGAAGACTCTAACCCAAGCTTAAGGAATACATTTACGAAAGGGCACTTTTTTAGGAGACCTACATCCATTCTAGCTGGTAACTAACCTTTGTAAGGTCCTTTGGGATCAAGCTTAGGGGGTTGACTGTCATGACATACAGAAAGTAGGTGAACCACTCAAATTTCTCTGCATGGGACTGGGAAATGTGACAATTTAGTTTAGAGCAGGGGCGTAAATACCGGGGTAACAGCAGTAGCATCTGCCACAGGGCCCAGGACATGAGGGGCCTGGTGCCCTCTGGCAGCCGCTACCGCAGACCCCACAATCCCTGCTATCATTATACGCTGGGGTCTCTTCAGACCCCTTAGTATAACGATCGGAGGCCCAGAGGAGGTGAGGGAACATTAAAAAAAAATGTTACTTACCTCTCCTACGCTCCGCAGGCTTTGGGCCTGTTTGGTGACGTCCCAGACGTCAGCCGACATCATTATGCGTCGCCGGCTCAAGCGAGATCTGGTCCAACGTTGAAGATGGCCGAAATAGCGGTCATCGTCAACGTTTTTTGGTTTGTATCCTCCTCCCCTGGGACTCCGATCATTATACTCTGGGGTCCACTATGGGGTATAATACTGTGTGCAGGGGCCACTATGGGGCATAATACTGTGTACAGGGGCCACTATGGGGCATAATACTGTGTGCAGGGGCCGCTATGGGGCATAATACTGTGTGTAGGGGCCACTATGGGGCATAATACTGTGTGCAGGGGCCACTATGGGGCATAGTAGTGTGTGCAGGAATGTGGTTTGTGCGGAAGGGGGGTGTAGGGGGTGGTCGGGGGGGGGGGCATGTCAAATGTACGCCTTGGGGCCCAGCCATTCCTAGTTACGCCAATGGTTTAGAGAAATCTATTCCCATGCTGCCTGTGTGCTTAAAGGGTCAATTTGCGCTGCAAAAATCTCCTTTCTAACGTGTGATCAGGTCACTATTCCCTATGGAGCAGAGGGAGCAGCTGCAGTCTGACTTCTCAATGCTCCAGCTCCACCATCAGGATATCTGTCTCTGCTTAGAAGTCCTCCCCTCCCTTTTTGTATGCGAACACCGTTGTGTAACTCAATCCTTTCTTCTTCACTATCACTGTCTGCCTTTTCCATTTGAATGACTGGATACATTTTACAGCTACATCCATCATCTCATGTACAGTATAATCGCAGTGCTTTCTTGTCCCATATTAAATGGGAGAGGTGGTTCACCAGCAGGTATACTTTTTAGCTTCCGTGAAAGTAGTCTTTGATCATTTATGCCACAACTTAGGGTGTGTTCGCCATGGTTTACCGTAACGGGATTCCGATGCAGTGCATCAGCATTCCATCGCAGCATCCCGCTCCTGATTAGGCCCGGATGAATGGGCCTAATCAAGAGCATGTCTTGAGCCGCGGGTGGAATCCACGGCAAGATAGGTCATGTTGCTTTTTTTTTTTTTCCGCTAGAGGGAAAAAAACCGCTAGTGACTCCCATTGAAATGAATGGGAGGAGTTTTTTGAGGCTGATTCCGTGTCAAAATCCGCTGCCAAAAAACTCCGTGTGAACACAGCCTTACATGTCCCGAACATGTTACCCATGCCTTCTCTTTTTTTCACACGTAACCAAGGCAAGGACCCCTCAATTTAGTGTGGAATTCCAGTATCTCCACTATGGAGATACTTTAACGTAGCAATATTTATTCCCCCTGTATACAGAGATGTCTGCTTACTCCTTTCTGTCTGTCCTGGACAGTCACTGCATGGGAAGGATATCCCACCTCACAAGAATACAATACAGACAAACATAAAGTCTAACTAAAATTCCTCTCAATTTCTCCTGGCTGTCTTGCGACTCACTATGGGTCTCGCCGGAGAATCAACCCGAATCGTGGGCAGAAGTGGTTACCTGTCACCCAGGAATTAGGGGTCCGAAGGAACACCTCGGGCTAGTATTTTGGTGCTATCAGGTCTGTATTCCAGTATTACACGTCTTGGAGTCACAACAAAAACGCTCCTACCATGCGAACTTAATCCACACGCTTAGCCTATTCTCATAAGCAAAGCAACACAAAAAATTAAAGGAAAGATAAAAAGTCACCTGAGAGAGATCAAGTGTTGCTTAGAGCCAAAGTCCTCAAACCAAGACCCAAAAGGAGGAGGAAAGGAGTGACTGGTAAGAAATCTCACCTGCGCTTTGTCCGTCCTGTAAATCCTTTTGACTACCAAAGAGAGATTCCAGTATCATGCCCTGGGTATCCTTATGGCAAAATCCCATATTCCCTAATCCCATATACCCTCACCGGTACCAGCTACTCAAAGGGTCTGCCTTTTGGAGGGTTCAGACTGGCCACATTATATAGGCATATTTCTATGGAAGTCTCTGTTCCTTGCAAGAAAAGCTGTAGTTCTCAGATAAATGTCAGACACTCTTGACAGTGGGACAATGGAAGAAACTTGTTAATACCATCCAATACAAGAAAGTGGTGAACAAACAGAGGCTGTCCCCAGAAATTTTCAGAAGTATGGGGCTGCATAGTGAGACTCTCCACTGACCCATACCTCGCCCAGGTTATTGAAGGATAATCTCTCATCTAGACTAAAGAAATTTTTAGTACTCTAGTACTGGGCTGCTCATCAAGACTCCCAGTTCTGTTGGTTTCCTTGACTATATAATATTGATGCTATTTCTGTAAATGTGTGTTACATATGCAGTGTTCAGTGAGATGTTGTTTTTTTTTTTTTTTTTTCAATTGTAGTTTTTATTTTATTTTTATTTTTTTTACAAAGCGAATATACAAAATTAATTCAAAGAGCATGTATAAAACATGTAGGCCTATAACAAGGGAGTTATACTACTGAAATGGAAAAGCACAATCCTCAACATATGGGCAATAAGTTCAAAATAAGGGAGAAAAGACAATATTGAAAAATGAGGGGGATACACTGGGCAGAAACCACAGTGTTAGATGTGTTTTACACAATGTAGTGGATGTGCTACATGTTTAGGGGTAATGTAAAATAATCCACTGCAGTTTTTGGATTGATAACATTCTATTATTGTTCAGCATGGTTTGTCTTGTAAGGTTTTCATTACTTTTACCAAATGTATCAGCGGCATGTTACGTAATACTTGTAACTATGTACACTGAATTGCATTGCGAGCTCAATAAAACAAGTTTTTTTTTAAATAGAAAAGTGAAGGAGTGCCAAATGGATTTTGGAGCGCATATTTAGATGGTTTGGTTTCTGGATGCATGTCATATTTGCGGACCCCCTAAGGTGTTAGTAAAGTAGAATCGCCCAGGAAGTAACACCGTATTCAAAACTGTGCCCTCAAAGAACTCTTCAATGGGTGTCGGGAGTTTAACCGACAATGAGGCGTTGGGGAAACCCCTTAGTTGCTGTGTTCATAGTTTTTGCTTTCAAAACAATCTATAAAACCTAAGCCTTACCCTTAACTAGTACATTTAGGTTTGCCTAGCTCCTAAAGGGATTATCCAGGAAATGAAAAGGTCTTGCAGTGTATTCATTGCAGTAGATGGTCACACTTGGTAATATCCATGCTGCTGTTCTGCCATACTAATTCTGAGAATTTTATAGCACTGCCTGGGGTTGGAAATCTTCTAGTTCGGACTCCTCTGCTGAAGCACCGATTCTGGTTCATGTGACCAACCCCCTTCTACTCCTTCTGCTTTTCTATTGAACAATTTTGCTGGTAATCCGTATCTACTGTATATTTGATTTCTGCATAGAGAAAAGTCATGAAACTGCTTAAAATGTATTAAGAGTGAAGAAATCAGGCGATATCTTTTAGAGGCTAACTGAGTATATTTGATAGTAAGCTTTCAATAGTCTAGCTCTCCTCTTCAGACATACTTGAAACTCAAAAATCACACACTCTTTATACACACACAAGACCTGGATCTTCAAACGGGTCTTAGAATCTTTAAAGAAAATCAAAATGCACTATAAGTAGAGAAGTTTATTTACAACAGGTTTAGAAATAAACAATCTGGAAACTTGTGGGGGCGTGACGGAGGGATCATTAATTCTTGCTGTTATCTGTTTGCAATCAGGTGGTGCTTTGTGACCCTCACAGTTCATACATACAGTAGTGTGACATGAAACTGGCATGAATATTAAGTCCAAATTGCAGACTTTGAAATTTTTGCATTAACTTTTATATTCCCATTCCTTTCTCTCCCTCTGCGTCTTAAAATGTCCCATTAAAACCACAACCCGCAAATCTTCAATAGAGTGGTCTTCTCCGGAGAAATGTGCGGCCACTGGGAGATCTGTTCTTCTTTTATTAATGGTGAATCTGTGAGTTCATGCGCTGAATGAGTCTCTGCCCTGTTTCCCCTACATAGAGGCCTGTGGTGGGACATTGCACACACATTATGAGATACACCCCATTGGAAGACCTGCAGGAAAATGTCCCCCTAATTCTGTGCCCCTGTTGTGACTGTGTGGACCAGGTACACTGTCAGCGATATGGATGTGGCTGCACGTCTTGAACCCATTTTGCAGGCAAGGTGAGGTGCCATTTTCAGTTGGGGCATTCAAGCACCTCCTGGATCTGAGATCAAAATTTCTCTGATTGAGATACAAACCAAAAGTGACAGACAACCAATTAAACAAAGCGGCAGCCATTAACAGAGACAGTCTGCTCACATATAAAGAGACCCAGAAAGAAGCCAGAGTTCCCCTAGTTGTCACCTACAACCCACAGCTGGAGATCCTACAAAGGATTGCCAAGGAGCTCCAAGCTGTGCTACATAGGGACAACAGACTCAAGGACATATTTCCAGTCCCCCCTCTCCTTTCCTTTCAACAACCACCAAACCTGAGGCGTAAAATTGTCCCGAGTGCCCTGAAGGCCCCAACTGAAAATGGCACCTCACCTTGCCTGCAAAACTGGTGCAAGACCTGCAGGCACATCCACACTGCTGACAGTGTACCTGTCCCACAGTCACAACAGGTGCACAGAATTAGAGGGACATTTTCCTGCAGGTCTTCCAATGTGGTGTACCTCATAATGTGTGTGCAATGTCCCACCACAGGCCTCTATGTGGGGGAAAAATGGCAGAAACTCAGTCAGCGCATGAACTCACACAGATTCACCATTAATAACAGCAGAACAGATCTCCCAGTGGCTGCATATTTCTCCGGAGAAGACCACTCTATTGAAGATTTGCGGGTTGTGGTTTTAATGGGACATTTTAAGACGCAGAGGGAGAGAAAGGAATGGGAATATAAGTTAAAGCAAAAATTTCAAACTCTGCAATTTGTATTTAATATTCATGCCAGTTTCATGTCACACTATGTATGAACTGTGAGGGTCACGAATCACCACCAGATTGCTAACAGAATTAATGATCCCTCCGTCACGCCCCAAAAGTTTCCAGATTTGTTTATTTCTAGACCTGTTGTAAATAACTTATCTACTTATATTGCATCTTGATTTTCTTTAAAGATTCTAAGACCCTTTGAAGATCCAGGTCTTTTGTGTATAAAGTGTGTAAATTTTCAGTTTTTTGTATGTCTGAAGAAGAGCTAGACTCTTGAAAGCTTACTTATCAAACACACTCAGCCTCTAAAAGGTATCGCCTGATTTCTAAACTCTTCCGCTACTCTCTATGGCTAACACGGTACAACATTATACTACTAAAATGCATTAATTATTTTATGATTTTTTTATATTATATATAATTTATATATATATATATATATATATGTGTGTGTGTGTATATAATATATATATATATATATATATATATATATATATATATATTGTGTATATAATAAATATAATAGTGTATGTATGTATATATATTTATATATTATAAAAAGTGGGACACCTATCATGAATTGAGTTTAGTTTTTGGCCGCGGGTGAATAAGAGAGGGCCATGCAGTTACAAGTCTGTCCATTCACTTTTATGGAGGTTCTGAAAATAGCCAAGGTTGACTGTTCCAATTTTCAAAAGTCCCATACAAGTGAGTGAAGAGACTTCCAGAGGTGGAACCTGCATCAGGCATTTATGGCATATCCTCTGTCTATCTCTAAATGCCAAGACAGCGATACTCCTTTTAACTTGTAAATAAAAATACAATAATCACTTCTGTTGTCAATACAAAACAGTAAGTAAAGTATTATTAATCCACTTACACAGATGACGTCAGTGAGCTTGGAAGTGATACAGATGGAGACCTACGTGCCTCTGGTGAGCCTCCAGTTAAGAGAGAGCGTGCGGACATGAACCATTCCATGCAGAAAATGTGAAAAAAAAAAGTTGGCTATGCCTTAATGTTTATTGTAATGGGATTTGCTGATTTCTGAGGCAGCCAGCCTTCATGAAACTAGTGCCTGCATAACACACTTCCACCATTATACTGGTATTTGCTGTTAATGTTTTAAATTAAGAAGCTTATTGTGGAAAAGATTTGATACCACTGATAATCTCACTGCAGCCAAATATGCCACGTTCCAACCCATTTTCTATTGTGCAGAGTTCCTTTATCTAAAGTACCTAGGTTGGATGTGTGTAGAACCATGTTTTAGTTATCTTTGAGTCTTATTAAATGACCCATGAATTGTGGCTTATAGCTGGACCCTTTTTTAAAATCTTGGCACATTGTTAGGTACTTTATACTCCATGGCTTTACCTCACTGTATGTATTCTTGACCTAGGCTGTATTCATTTGCCAATTCACACTATGCTTTAGATGACTCAGTAGAATGTGACTGCTTGCAGGATGTGTCATGTTAATCTTATAGAGGATTGATTCGTATGCTCTTAAAAGGGGAGTATATGTGGAGTGTCTAACATTTTTTTCATGTCTTTTTCAACTAATCACATGGTGGTTTAGTAAATCTTGTTTTGTGTCAGATCATGTATATTGTTGCAAATCCTAAATATTTGTATGTTATAAAGTTGGTTAAGGTGTGTAGCTGATAAATTCACATAATTTGTGTTGTCTTACGTTTGAGTACCAAAGTATCCTGCAGGCAAAGCACAAGTCTTGCCTTCGTGTAACAAATGGTTATGCTCTGAAATTGCGCAATTTTTTTATCATGGCTATGGTGCCTTCAGAATCCAGAATTCTGGCTTTTTTGTTTCTGCTTAAGAAGAGGACTATTGTCAAGACTCATAACTACTTAATATCTGTAATGCAATAGATTGTCTTGACCTGTTCTCAGTTGCTATTTTGGGACACTGTACCAACATCAACTTGCTATTGATGTTAAAAATCCAAGAGTTTAGCAATCCAGTGCCTTAGTATTTTATCCTGCCTCACTTAACAACCTTCTTTACCTTTTAGTGTTTATTGCTTGAATAAACTTTTTTTTTTTCCACAAACGGCTGGTTCATTTGAGCCCATACTAACTAAAATATTATAAAATGTGAATGTACAAATTATTTTGAATAAAGCCTATATCCTATGTTGAGAGATGAAGATTACTAGCCTATCTGCTTATTCTTTCATTTTGAGTAATTACAGTGTAAGGCCCCTTGCACGACCGTGGCCATGATCAGTGTGCTATCCGTGTATTTCACTGACCCATTCATTTCTATGGGCCCGTACACATGACCGTGAATTACACGTTCACATGTGCGGGTCGACAGTCTGGGCCGCAAAATATAGAACATGTCCTATTCCTGTCCTATTTTGTGGCCCTTGCTTCCGTGGCTCATATTCATTTAATGAAAGGGGCCACGGAAGCACAGCTCATGCACGGGCGGCATACAGGTGTCCCCCTTGCCTTTAATTCACGGCCGGCTGGCAGCACACTGTCATCTGCAACTGGCCTAAGTGGGTTCTTACAGGACCTAGTAGACATTGTTTGTGAGCAGAAATGTATATTTTTTTTTTCACTTACTGTTTTGGAAATACATGGTTATTTGAAGAAATGCTTTATTAATGCTATTATTAACAGAGATCCATATCGTGTCTGGTGTATCCATTTTATCTTGAGAAGATCTGTCACTGCATATCTGCAAACCAAACTGAGACTTGTCAGTGACCCATGAAGTGGTATGAAATGAGACTGTAGAACTTTTGTGAACAGATCTATCTATCTATAGTGCCTTGCGAAAGTATTCGGTCCCCTTGAACTTTTCAACCTTTTGCCACATTTCAGGCTTCAAACATAAGGATATAAAATTTAAATTTTTTGGTGAAGAATCAACAAAAAGTGGGACACAAGCGTGAAGTGGAACGAAATTTATTGGATATTTTAAACTTTTGTAAAAAATAAAAAACTGAAAAGTGGGGTGTGCCAAATTATTCAGCCCCCTTAAGTTAATACTTTGTAGCGCCACCTTTTGCTGCGATTACATCTGCAAGTCGCTTGGGGTATGTCTCTATCAGTTTTGCACATCGAGAGACTGAAATTCTTGCCCATTCTTCCTTGGAAAACAGCTCGAGCTCAGTGAGGTTGGATGGAGAGCGTTTGTGAACAGCAGTTTTCAGCTCTTTCCACAGATTCTCGATTGGATTCAGGTCTGGACT